>JAYMSW010001299.1:0-17091 GCA_036897725.1 Erodium texanum | reverse complement strand
CGAATACACTTTAAGGAAAATGTCAAACATGCCTCGACTTTTCCCGAGTTTGTATTTCTCTTTTATTATAAGTTCATTGTTGTAATTTATGTATGTATGTATTATTATTTTATAATTCTACTATTTCAATGATTTGTTTACACTTGTACATGTATTACCTAACAAATTCTCCATTAACATTTTTAAAGGATAATAACACAGGTAAGTAAGAGATGGAACAATACCGTGACGTAAAGTCATTCCTTTTTATAAGAAAGTAAGCATATTTTTCTTGTTTGTTTTATACTTTAATATTTGCTTGAAGAGGTTTAGATGAATTAAAAAGAAAAAAAATACATATTATGTTTACCCATTTCAACTCTGTGTTTGAGTTTCTTAGCTATTGTACTCCTCAAAGCATAGTAACTCAGATGTTCAATGCCAAAGATGAAAGCTTTGATACCAGATTGTGTGGAACTATGGTCTAAAATAAAATCTACAAGAAGCTGGATTGAATTACTCAAGGTTTTGGGCGAGCCTGGTCAAGCCGGGACCGACAGAGAAAACGCTAAGAGATCATCTCCTTACAACGGAACCTTTCTACTACTTGTTCTTGGAACAACTGTTGTGTTCACCCCATACCACCACTCTATATGTTTGGTAAGGGGTACAGAAGAGATCGTTATTTGAAGGACCCTTACTTATTATCGAAGTTTCATCTTTAAATTCATTCTCATTCTTACAAGTCATTTATGTTCTTTTGTATCTTCAAGGTTAAATGTGTAGTAATTCCATCATAGAACCTCATCTTCCATCAGTAAAAAAGTAGATTTCCCCTAAAACTAGGACTTATCCTAACAAAAGCTACATAAACTCCCTCACTTCATTTATTGGTGCTCCTGTTCATTATTTAGGGGTTGATATTTATGGTCTTTCAAGGAAAGACCGTGAAAGACAAGAGTAGTTTTGTAATTTGAAAATAAATAAATCTCTCACGTGGTCTTACGTGGTAATAGTATTTGATGTTTTTATTAAATTGAACTTATAAATCTAGGATTTGCTCGTTGGCTAAGAAAGTTATTTTTGAGTTATTTTATATATGTATGTGTTCTTTGATTCGATCTCATTGATTTTAAAAATTGTTACTCTACAGAGTTTGAATTTGTTCAAAATTCATAATATTATTATATTACCTTATACTATCATTAATTAAATATATATATCTTCAAAAAAAAATTACATATAAACGCTTATAGTTAAACTTTAGGTAATTAACATGTTGTTTGGACAGAATATCTGGTGCATAAGTATTTGTTAACGATACTTATATTTAAAAATATTTGTGGAGGTTTAATGTATTAAAAGGAGGGTTGGTAGCCAAACAACCATCATTCTTTATTTATGCATGATACTGTATGATTTGTATTTTGGTTGATATAGTTTCTTTAATTGATTGAAAAAAATGATTATGTTATTGTAATATTTTACAAATATATTATATTGAGAATAAAATATTCATAAGCATAAATGGTGAAGTAATTTTCTATCATTTAAAAATATAATATCTCAATCAATTATCATTTATTAATCGGTGTGAATCTAATGTTGAAAAATAGTTATTCATATGCAGCAAATATATAATTTTCTTTGTTTAAGATATTTTTTTTATTTTACTATTAAATATTGTCTCCCTCTTGATAATTTCTTGATCCATCACTAATTAAACATAACAATTGAGTTTTTTAAGCTCTATCAATAAAGTTATTGAAACCTGTTAATAAATTCATTCTAGTGTTGTTACTAAATTGTTATTTAATCATTTGTTTACTAGAGTTTTTGATATCGTACATATCAACAACGTGATATAATTTATCATATGAAACAAATCAACTTTATAGAGAAGAAAAAAAATTATTTTCTCTTGCAAAAGTCTTTCAATTGGTCATTTACATTCTTAATGTTTTTTGTTCCCGATTTTAGAGCTTACATTTATTTAATGTATGCCATGATGTCTGGTGTTTATGAAAAAAATTATAAGGTTTTAGAGTTAAAATAGTATTTTGAAATATAAAAAAGTCATTAAACACAACAAATTTTTTGACCGTCAGAATTTTTTGACAATAATTCTGATTTAAACACGTGAGATTTCAAATTGAAAAGTACAAAACATCTACAATTTTATACAACTTTCTCAAGGAGAGAGAAGGATGCAAACCCCAACCTCATGTAAATTCACCTCTGTGTTTAATCACATTCTAAATCTTGTTTTATCAAGCCAATAACAATCATTTGTCATCTTTTACGATATTTTATAAACTATTTGAGATGTATCTCATTCATCCAGTATTTAAAACATATTGTTCAGTGTCCTATTATTTGTGAACTCAATTTACAATAAAGCAGAACTAGTCTACTAATAAAAAAAAATTATATGATTGTTTTTCCTTAATTTGTTGGCTAGTTTGGTACAATATAATACATCTCCTTAAAACTCTAATAAGGTTTCAATTCAACAGAACAATTAAGAAGACCATGTATGGGTATCATGTCATCATCCAAACTTATAGTTATCTCTATTTTATAAACATGTCATCACAATAACAAGCTCATCATCTATTCTAGACCACACATTTAGGTGTGATTGATATAATATTGAAAATTGAACACTACCCTATAAAATAAAATAAAAAAGTAGAGGTACTGGTTACATAGATGAAGATGAGGACAAATAATGACAGAAAAACAAGATAAATAAAATAGATAGAAACAAAATCAAAATTTTCAGCCTTTCTGTGCAAGTCCATTGAATTAGACGAAAATTTTACTCGGAAACATTCAATAATTGAGGGTCATACCTCATATCGTCTCCGTAGATTTTGATAGAGACGCTAGCCAGTGGATGTTACTTGAGACTCCATTCCCAACGCGATTTACAGTCAGCTTTAGACCAAACTGTAACTGTAGCTTCACAAAATCCTCGTTTCCTTTAAACTTTATTATTATTAATTTCCGTTTCCTGAGTATAATCCGAATTGCTCACTGTGCCTTCGTCTTTTGCGTGTCCCTTTGTCTGTCTGTGTATAAATCGAAAGGTCAGGTGACCCTTTTCTGGAGAACCCTCAATTTTCTGCCTTCTTATCTGGAGGATTGATTGGTGGCCTGTAATTGTTTTGTTGGACCAGTCGGAGAAACTGAGGTTAGTGTTTCAGGATTTGTTGATTTTTGGTTGTTGGGTTTTATTAATTGTGTTCCTTGTATCTATCGGGGAGTAAAGCAGATCTTTTGATTGTAAAGCATAATTATCCTACTTTTGTTTCTGAGTTTTCATCCATAAATTTTGTTGCTTGGAAGCATTTGCTGGAGATCTGTCTATTTTGGTAGCTATCTGGAGTTGGGTACTGGATTATTTTGCTTTTACAATCACATATCTCTGCATCCATGAGTTGAATCTGAAAACAATTAATTAGGATTTGTTTTATTGTCCAAAATCTGAACTGGCTGTTGGGGGAATCTAATTTTTTGTTGTGTGTGCACAGATATAGTTCCACTAAGGCGGTTCAGCTTCTCTATATATATTCTGTGTAATTATTGTGAGATTTAAACATTAGAAGATGACGATTGGAAGTCTTGCACCGAAAAAGGAGAAAAGCTCTAGAAAAAGCAAAAAAACTGTTGATCATAACACACCTTTGTTGCCTAAGAGGCAAGAGGATGATGTTGTTTGTGATGAGTTTGATGGTGCTTCCTTTACTGGAGCGGTGTTCAACTTATCAACCACAATTGTTGGTGCCGGGATAATGGCCTTGCCGGCAACCATGAAGCAACTGGGTCTTGGCCTTGGGATTGCCATGATCGTCTTCATGGCTTTCTTGACCGAGTCTTCGATTGAGATGCTGCTAAGGTTTAGTCGGGCTGGGAAGAACAATTCCTATGGAGGTCTAATGGGAGATGCCTTTGGAAAGTGTGGGAGAATAGTGTTGCAGATAAGTGTCTTGGTTAACAATATTGGTGTACTCATTGTGTACATGATTATTATTGGTATGGCTTCAATCAATAAAGTTCACCATATAAGTTTAATATTGCTTAACAAGATCTAACTCTGATATGGCTTGTATCCTATTTCTGCAGGCGATGTGCTTTCTGGGACATCCTCGAGTGGTGTTCACCATGCAGGTGTCCTTGAAGGGTGGTTTGGAGCACACTGGTGGAACGGGCGCACCATTGTTCTGCTTGTCACAACACTTTGTGTTTTTTCCCCATTGGCATGCCTTAAGCGAATTGGTTTGTACTTATCACAATCTAAATAGGCTTTAAATCATATATCAAATGACTTATAGTATATCTTATTGGTGAATCACAATCATGTGGAAGTGGTGTATATCAGATCTTAGATGCTTACTTGCAATTCATGATTATGTCTTTTAATGCTGCAGATTCATTGAGTTTCACATCTGCTCTATCAGTTGCTCTAGCGGTTGTGTTTCTGGTCATTATGGTCGGAATTTCAGTTATCAAATTGATAAGCGAAGGAGTTGCAATGCCAAGAATGCTACCTGATATCACTGATTTGGCATCGTTTTGGAAACTCTTCACTGTTGTCCCTGTTCTTGTCACTGCATATATCTGTCATTACAATGGTAAGCTTAGTCAAGTACATATATGAGCTTGGAAGTCAATTTTGATTTATGGTGTGTTATGTTTAATTAGGCTGAATATCCAAAACTTGTAAGACCCAATTAGCTTTCAATGAAGTATTAGGGTTAATTGCAGATGGTCATTTCATATTATACGCCTTTTGCACATAATTACCCCCAACTTCAAAACAATATTTACAGCTACCAAAAACATTTTGATTGGATGTAGAAAACGGTTGAGTACATGTAAAAAGACTCCTTAAAAGATGAAAAAATGTTTTTTTTTGAAAGAGCTATCTGCAAATTTTTGAAAGTTCTGGTAGCCGTAAAGAACGTTATAAAGTTGAAAATAGTTGTGTGCAAAAGACCTGTAGTATGTAATGGTTATCTACAATTAACCCAAAGTATTTTGCATTGTAAACTTAATTGAACACTCTTCTTGTAGTTCATAGCATAGACAATGAGCTTGAAGACTCAACACAAATAAAGGGTGTTGTACGAACCGCGCTTGCTCTATGCTCATCCGTATATGTCATGACAAGCATCTTTGGAATCCTACTCTTTGGAGACGGTACTCTCGATGATGTGCTTGCCAACTTCGACAGAAACCTTGGGATCCCATATAGTAACTTGCTCAATGATGCTGTTCGTGTTAGTTATGCTGCTCACCTCATGCTTGTCTTCCCCGTTGTGTTCTATCCATTGAGGCTCAATTTGGATGGCCTCTTGTTTCCAAAAGCAAGGCCTTTGGTTCAAGACAACTTGAGGTTTGCTCTGATGACCATTGGGCTCATCACTGTTATTTTTGTGGGGGCGAACTTTATTCCCAGTATCTGGGATGCTTTCCAGTTTACTGGTGCAACTGCTGCTGTTTGCCTTGGATTCATATTCCCAGCTTCTGTTACTCTAAGGTTAGACTTTATAACCTTGACCTTTTTCAAGAACAAACAAGGAGAAGAAACAATTAAGTTAATATTATGGATTTGGTGTTTCAGGGATCGATATGGCATAGCAACGAAGAGGGACAAGATCTTGTGTGTGTTCATGATTGTTCTTGCTGTGTTCTCCAATTTGGTGGCCATATACAGTGATGCATATGCTTTGTTCAAGAAGACGTCCCGTGAATGATAACCCTTGCGTATTTTTTGTATTCATGCCCTTGGAAAATCAGGGTTTTCTAGGAGTTAGAAATGAGTTTGTATTGTAATAAGATAGACATTGCTTTTTATTCATATGTATAATTATAAATAGTCTGTGCTGAACAAACATTTGGGCTCTCAAACAATGTATGGCTTGCTGTATTGATTATGGTGTTGTAGCTCTGTTTGTGTATGAGTTTGAAGCCACAAAAGTAAGTATGTATTGTATGTAAGATTGCAGCAATGGAGCTTCTTCTTTATTGGGTTGTTCAGAATCAGACCTAGTGTTATGGTTCATTCAGGTTTACAGTTCATAAAGTTTTGAACAGATTGATCTTAACAAGGTTGTCTTCAATGGAATGAGAATTTCTTTATTAATAACATAAACTTTTACAAGATGCAATCTCCAATATAAGAAACAAAAAAATAGAGATAGAAATGATATGTATATACTTGTAAAGTGTGAATGTTACAGCAAATCTTATAAACCTTTTGCAAGCTGACCAAAATTTTATCAACCGCATTTCATTAGCTGCAGCATCAAGTTTCTGCATCCCCCAAAGTCTTCATTTGAGTGCTTCTTGCTATACAGAACCAAGCAGAGCAAGATTTGGTTCTCAATGCAGATCCTCTCTATATGTACAGCAGCTCGGAGTCAAGCATATCAAGTCTATTTTCAGAACTCTGTGCCCGAGTGTTGCCAAAAATGCAGGTCAAGAAAGTGTAAGACAAAAATGGAATCCCTTGCAAAGCAACAGGTTAGTTGAAGAAATAAGGTGAATCCAGCACATCTCTGAGATTAAAATCTCCTCGCTCAGGTAATGGAGGAAAGGTCAACTCAGGGAAAGACTTCTGAAAGCCTTCCAACAACTGTAAAACAAATACAATGGTTGTAAGAACCATAGAAATTCAATTTGACATGGGTTTTCGAAAATGATGCTTACATTCTCCAGAACTGGTGTTTCATAGAGTTCAACGAATTTTTCTCTAAGTATCCTGTTCATTTCATCCACATCACATGCGTGTGTCCAGTATGAATCATGCACTCCTGTAAGAATATATGTATAAATGAGTTATATATATGATCGTAAATAATTAAAACTAATAAGGTAACAATAAAGAAGGACCTGAAAAGGTTAAGCCTGCCTCTTTGCAGGCAAGTGCCGTCATCATCATATGAGAACCATCAAGGGAGTGAACAAAATTAGGAGGAAAAGCGGTCCTCTGCCTCTTGACCATCACCTTTTCAGTTTCTTCTTGCAGTGTTAAAATTTGGAGAGAAGTCTTGACCTGAGAAGAATTCAAGAACAATAAGCTTAAAGACTTCAATGGCTTCTTGAATATAATATACGTTTCAAGAAAAGGTTAATATACTAACCGCATTCGTTCCTAATTTGCGATAAGGTTGCACGGCAGGAAGTCCAAGAGGAGTAGTCCAACACACTGCCTGGTTTTCATGTGCAATTACCTGTTTATATTCAATCTTTGTGGTCAAGAACATGGATTTAATTTAACTAGGGAAATAAAAATTAAAATAAAATAACAGAAATGTAAAATGAGAAACCTTTGCGCATTCACCAAGCCAGTTCATGATGCTACGTGCTCCTTCAAACATCTCTCCTAAGGCAGTTAAAGTGACCTGCACCAAAAATATATATACACAAATTAAAATGTGTGTCCATATTTTGGTATTGGAGTGAGGCTCATGCAGTTGCTTCCTTTACCTTTGCAGCATAACAAGCGGCAGTGTAAGCCACTTCCTCATCCGCAATGACATCACGTTCTTTCAATCTCCTTTTGATTTGATCTCGAGCGCCGATGTAAGTGACCCCATATACAGATGTCATCACTGTCTGCTTCACCAATTTCCTGTCCACCTGAGGTCATTGGGCCGGTGTACAATCAGTTCTATAAATATGAAACCGCTTTCATCATTTATATTATTAATATGATTAAGATATATAAAGTTGGCAAGGGACCTGATTAATTAATATTCTGGCACTTGAAGCTTCTGGAAAATCTGCAGGATCTTTCTCTGCATCTGTCTGCATGATATGAAGAACTCTGCAACACAAATATTTTCATCATTGAATTGTTTCCTTGCACGGCTGCTCCATATATATTATGGGCATCGCACTATGTTAGAGCCTGATCCAACCCAAAAGCTCAAGTTGATGGGCGGGGGCCTCAAGATGATTCTTAAGTTGTCAACACTCCTCTTCACATGTGGGCCTCACACGTGGACCAAGAATATATGAATGGGGAGGAAACACAAACAGATCAAAAGCCCAAACCAAACTGCCATGTTAAAGCCCAATTCAACCCCAAAACTCAAGCTTATGGGTAGAGACATCGAGATGTTCATCTGGTCATTAAATCTACATTCTTCCAATGTGGGACACTTTATGAAGTATTGCATGCAAATGAACAGTAAATACAACCAATAGGTTGAAAAAAATATCTTACCGAGAAGCTATGTCTGAGTAGACATCTGCAGGCTTATCTCCTGCAATCAGATTAACAGCACCCGCTCCTACCTGGAAAGAAATTTTCATTAGAAAAAAAATTGTTGCGATGGGAAGTGTCAAAAGCATAACAAATACTACTATACTATATTAACAAGTGTCTCTATTTGGGATGGCTTGGGTTCTACTACTATACTCACTAAATTGTTTAACTTTTCAAATCTTATTGAGCTCTCTTCTGTTTCCAGTTAGTTAGATCAATCCTGTTGAACGTTGATATAGGGGTTGAGTCTCATTTACACTTCTACAACTTGCAATCCACCAAATTGTTGTGAGTATATACATGTAAATTACTAATACCAACTGGACAGAAGAGAAAATCAATACCTTGTCTCTCCCAAGTGCAGCATAGTGTTGCAAACCATTGCAAGAACCATCCTGATGTACAGGAACATGTGAAACAAAAGTCTCCGGCGAAGAGCTTCTCAAAGCGTCAGTGAGAGTGATGCAAACAGCCAAGCACTGGAATGGGTCCTCTGCATTCAACCACCAGCCCTTTCCTTCAAGAGGCCAGTCAGCAGAGTCAAATATATCATCCAAGTGACTCTCAGTGAACACTATCCGGCCTTCAAGAGATAACTTGTCTGCTCCACCACCATAAAGATTTGCCAAGTGTATCTTCAGCCAGCGTAGGCCCGACTCTCCAAGAATGCGCCCCTCTCCAAACTCAAGAATGCCACGGCATAGATCTGAACCAAGATGGTTTAAGTGAGGGTGCATTGGGTATGCACGACCTCGAAAGTCAAGGTTGTGAGGGTAGTAAAACCCTTCTTCATCTTTCAATTTGCGTGCCACCTGTTCCACAGTTAAAATTTAGTGTAAAACAAGAGAGAGATAATGATAGACTAAGTTGAACTTCAAATTAGATTAGTGGATCTTACAGCAAGTTTGAGTTCTATGTCACAGCGCTGTGAATATCTTTCTCTGTTCTCTTTTTTAATGTTCTTAACCTTCCAATTCCATTTTTGAAGCTCCACTTCATCTTCAGTATCTGGCACCTCAGGTAGAGGAAGCTAAAACAAGAAAAACTCAATAAAAACAATCTTGAATAAACATGAACAATGCTTAAATATAAGACAAAGATCAACTCACATCAGCTCGATCAACCAAACCAGCAAGACGGCCTCCACTACTCCATATTCGATCCACAATCTCGAGCACCCTTTGGTTTACCCTCCATTTGGTACTTCCAAGGATATCTAGAGCCTGACCAATTTATCATACAATTGAAATTAGTATACATGTGAATGCAGAAGCTGAGTAGATGAAAATCCATATCAGTACATGAATCTTTTATCCACTATGCTTGTTGAGTGTCATGAAGGATAGTTATACAATAATATCCATGCAACAAGTAAATATGTTCGAACCTTGTAAACTGGTTCAAGCTGCTTCTTTGGGGCCTTTTTAAGCGCTTCACGCTGATGCCTAGCCCCGTGGGTACGCATGACATATGATGGTAAGAACAAATGTGCTCCTTTGTCATAACTGCAAAGCAGAAAAATAGTAGTCAACAAAACTAATTAGGCAAACAAAAGTATATGAGTCAAATTATTGCTTGTTTACTATCTAGAGCACAAGACAGGTTTTTTAGACAGCAGTGCCCTGCCTTGTTCCTTATTAGACAGCAGAATCTGACATGAAACTAAGATTTGGACCCTTCATGTATTCAGAGCACAATTGTATCAGAGCTTGCTCCAGGCTCAATTTCTTTAATAAGGGTCAAATCTTACCGGAAGTTAATGAAGTTATACAAGCAATAAATTCTACAAATCTTGTTCAGTTCGTTAACAAGAAACCAAATATGATTTTTAAGACACCCGAGTGCCATGCAAATGACCAACAAAAAATACTGGATAAAGGCAGAAATACCGGAATACAAACTCATATCACCATACCCTGTCCACTTGACTGGAGGGATCAACATTGGCATATAAGGAATCACCATGTGTCTTGGCTGCATGAAGAAACAATAGCATTTATGACCCATTCCTTGTAAACAAAAATAAAAATAAAAATCATGTGATACATTAGAGTGCCTCGAAAGGCAGAAAAGACATGCATATGTTATTAGTTAAATAAATAATGGAAAAGAAAACTCTTAAAACTAATACATTAACAAACAATCGCTTAAATCTACAGGAGCCTTAGAAATAAAAAATAAAACAAATCAAGAACAACATGACAACTGTCAATATCTATGAAGTGCTTAAGACAGATAATGATATATACTCACAGTTGTATCCAGGCCTTTGAGAATTAGCGGATCACATTTAATAATGCCAACTTTTCTACCACTCCTGTAAGAAAAATTCCCAAAGGATTTATTGAAGTGATTATGGAAAACATGTCCCTATAGGATATACATAGATAGAATAACACTCACCCTTTTTTGTTGAGTGAACTTGTGACTGTATGTACAAATGCAGGACGAATATCAGGTGGACCATCATCTAACTGATCAGCTGGAGGTTGTATGTAAGCTGTTTCTATCAGCAATTCAATCAGACGGCTTCCAACCTGTAAAGTTCTTGGATAAGTACCAGAGTTTTGCAATGCAATAAATTGATAAATAATTTTATAGCAGAGATTGGAATAGATCATACAAACCTTGGCCTTGAGCTCCTGCGGCCAGGGTTCAGAATCATCGTGTCCCTTCACTATTTCTCTCACTGCCCGCAACTTCTGTCTTTTCAATAAGTTGGTAACTTTTTTCCTTAACGCCTCTTGTTCATAGGTTCTAGAATCAGGTCCGGCTTCATCCTTTTTCTTATCTTTAGCAACCTTCTTCTTTTTTGTTTTCTCCAAGAACTTCTGTATTCTGATCTGATAACATTGCATATAGACTATTGATTAAAGGGCCATCTTAATGAACTATACTCTTGTTTGACTACAGCATCAAGTAATGGCAACACGCAATGGTAGAAACAACTTTCACAAAACTAAACGTGTTTCAAATAAGCCATGCCTGATAGAGGAGATGAATTCAAACCAAAGATTATGTTATAAATCAAAACAAGAAGCTTTATAATCAAACTATAGCAATCTCACCCACCTCGTGCTCAATGGCCTCGCCAATAGAACAAGCAGCTGCTGCAAGCTTGACAGCACCGCCTCCAGACATCAGCAATGCCATGAGCTGGTGCATTGTTAGAAGTGCCATCATGTCTGCAGATAACTCATCAAAAGGCTTAGCGTGCCCCTTGTTCCTAAACCTTTGGCACAGCTTCTGCTCCTTGGTAACTGCATCACGCATAGGCTCGTACCAACCAAGGAACAGTGACTTAATGTAAGGCAAATTGGGAGCCAGTTTCTGCTCGCACATATCCGCCATAAGTGCCCTGTACTCACTGGCCGCTTGCTCCCATGACTCAGTCTCAACCAGTATCTGTCTCCTCTTAAGCCTTCTATACTTCCAATCCTGCATTCCCACCTCTGAGACGCGCTTCATCCTCCACCTCTTTGCCTCAGCATTCCTCTTGGCTCTTTTCACCTCTTCCAACAGCTCCTCAACTTCACCAGAAACCGACCCATCTTCTTCCCCTTCCGTGGATGGCACGGGAACAACCTCAGCTGCACTCCCATACCCTCTGGCCAAAACCCCATCACCCCCAATCTGATTATTCGAATTCAGCAAACTGGGTAGAACCTCGCCAATTCGATTCAGCGCACAACAAGAAAACCTGGAGCTTGAGACGAATTCGTGCGCAATACCCAGAAAACTACAAGCATGAAAAGAGGAACAAGAAGAAGAATGGGAGCGAAAGCTTCGGTTTTGTGAAATGGGCTTGGCTATCCCTGTCCACGTAACTGTGGAAGCCATTGATGGGTTTCGGAGGATGGCTGTGGGTTTAGGGAACGCGACCAAGCTATCCAATTTCTCGCTGGGATTTGCAGAGAACACGGAGGTTGGTATAGTGGACATCAAGGTCTGCTGAAATCGAAGAAGACAAAATGATAAGTTGCTGTGTTCTGCTTCGTTGCTGTAACGATAAGAAGGGAGTCCCGGCATCAAGCTTGGATAAGGATGAAGGGTATTTCTGCAACTTAAAATATCAAGAAGGGGTATCACAAGAAACTTCGTTTCAGTTAAGGGGGCTTGACTGCAATTGACTATGGATTAAGGGCACGTCGGCAAATACACTATCGGAAAACCACGACAATAAAGATGCTAAAACGATGTCGTTTGTATGAGGTAAGACTTTAAGCCATAGGCTCGATATATATTTCAAGCTAGTTTTTATGTTTAATTACTTTTTAATCTATTTGCACATAGGGTTTTAGGATACCAAAATTTTTGTGTGAAAATATACGTTTTATATAACATTTTCCTTTAAAAAAATAATTTGTTTGATATCATTCCTTCGAAGCTTCTGATTCAGATTTAGAGTCGGTCGTTTCTCATACTGCAATTTGTTCAGCTTCAGACACTATCGTCACAAACAGTTGACATGGCAAGCAAAATGGATCATGATACCAAATTTGATCAAAAAATGTTTTTGCATATGAAATTGTATATGTTAACAAAGCTTTAATGCTCAGGAGTTCGATAATCCTATAAAAATGTTTTCTATATGTTGAATGCAAGACAATTATACATTCATTGCCAATAATAAACTAAAACGCTAAGATAATCATCACATGCATATCCAGATCTCTGCTGTGGGTGAGTAACTGTAAAGAAATGCAACAGTGTAATCAGATTTATTTTCTGAACAGACAATGAACTAAAATACATAAGTAACTCATGATCGTATTAATTTTCCCATTATACCCCTGTAAGAAACAATATTACATTTTTCCTATCACCCACAAAACCAATTGATCAACTTCAACAAATTAAACCTAAACACAACCCAATCGAGTAGACTTGTGTTGACTGACCTTTCATCCCCGTCACACAGTAGCTGCTGTGGGCTTGAAACAATCAATATTGCACAATCCAACCGATCTCATCATGTGCCCGAACCTGCCATCAATGTTCAACAAAACATTCAGAAAAGAATTCCATAACATATTGAGCATAGTTGAAGAAAAGCTAACCGGTCAATGCTGTTCCTAGCTTTCTCTGGCTGGTCAGTTGTACTAATCGCTTTCTCAGTTTGAACTGTTTGATCAACATTTCTTCTTGATTTTTCTTTCTCCCTCCTGTCAATGCTGGCTCTTGACTTGTCTTTGCGGTCAATGCTTATCCTCGGTTTCTCTCTTTGGTCAGTACTGGGGCGGGATTTACTATCCCTCTGGTCTGTGCTGGGCCTGGGCTTTTCTCTGAAATCTATGCTATTACGGGGGATATCTGGTTGATCTGTAAGAAGGCCCAACCCATTTCTCCTATGTGATTTCTCGATTGCTGATATGAACTTCTTGAGATGCTTTATATATTGAGGGAACAGCTCCAAGTCACAATGGTTCCCTCCTTTGACCCAAAGTGGTTCATACTTCTCCTTACAGTGCTCCCATAGCTGCTTACCATGAGTCCAGTCCACAACATCATCAGCCGTTCCCTGAAAGTAACATGTAACTCGTGTTTTATCAAGTCTAATCTCGATTACGTTTGAAAATCTAGATTAGACTCAAGTCAAATGTTTGGATTAGCAAAGAAATTGGATTTGGCTGAACCACAGAAAGATTTAATTGATATCCATATTCTGTCAATTGAAAATTCTAGATTTCAAATCAATTTCACGAATCCAAACCCAAAGAAGCATCAGATAAAACAAGGCGCCACATAAAGGATATCCTAAACGACCAACATGAGTTGGGCCAAGTGGTAAGGAACTCGCTTCTACACGTGAGGTCCTGAGTTTGAATCTTGTACGTACAAATTAGATTAAGGATTAGACTAGGATTTACCGATATAAAAAAAAAAAATATCCTAAAACGATTTCAAACAAACAATAGCTTGAAAGGGATAGCACTAACTTGACATGTTACTATATATGGTATGTCTCGCTCAGAAATATAAAACCAAGGAAACAACACAAAATTGAAAAGCTGAGAGTAAATGAACTTCATACTAAATACAATTAGCATGTTAATTTAGTATTGAGATCATGCAAATTTAAACCACAAATTAGCTCAAAATTAGAAATACTCACATGGATTACCAGAACTGGACAACTAACCAATGGTATTTTGTCAATATTCTGCATGGTAAAGAGGCAATAAGTTATAATGATGAAATTAGTTCCCACAAAATGAACAACTGGGCTTCAAATTCAGACAATTGAGCTTTCATAGACAAGTAAACCTTGTAAATGTCAAACCAGTAAGTTCGCTTGACAGGGTACATGACACGAAGACCGGACATGATAGGACTGTGGAGAACCACTGCCCTAAGTCTCTGCAATTGGATGGCCAAATCAAGAGTGGGGCCACTTCCCACTGATTGCCCGTATAAGATTACATCTTCCTCTTTCACTCCATAATTTTCTTCAAGACATCTATACACGGCTTCTATGTCAGCATAAGTGTTGTGCTCACTGGGCTGTCCATCACAAGATATAGAGTCAGGTTATTGAAAGTGTAGTTCTATTGAAATGAAAAATTCAACTTCACAAACCTAAACAAGTGGATTAGACCCAGTTGAGTAGACTTTCTATTTGCTATGTTCCCAAATTATGGAATTCAAAAGACACCCATTGTTTCTATTTTGGTCATTAAGTGATTAAGTGCGCTAAATTATCTGAATGATAGTCATATAAAGCATTAAAATGAAGTCACTATAGCTAAACCATTTTGTGACTCAATCATTAACTTGCAGAATTCAACCCCACTGCTTCAAACACAATCTATTAGCTCAGCTGAATTTGAACAGAACTGATCAAAATTGGAACTTTCTTCTGTTTCTAAGCAGCAAAGTAAAAATTACATACCTTCCCAGTAGATTGACCATATCCAGAATAATCATACCTGAGAAAGAGAGATTGAATTTAATATAACAGAAACAAATAGATAATTAGTATATAAAATTGAAAATCTAGAACTCACCCCATAAGGTTGACTCGGAGATGCAAGCTGAGTTCAGTGAACAACTCGTACATCTGACTCAGATCAGCGGCGTTGCCGTGGGAGTAAAGCAGCGTCAGAGACGCCGAGGGGTTCTTAATGTAAACAGCGACCACCTGATTTCCCCTCTTCGTCCCCAGCTTCAAAACCTCGACGTTTTCCTTCGCCGGATACCCAGACAGCTTGAGCTTCCCGCTCCCCTCGCCCTCCACCACCTCATATGACGGTGGGTTCGGCGGAAAGAACGCGAACTTCGCCGCCATCGACGACGTCACCGCCCCCATTTCCAAAACCCAAAAATGAATGCAATTTCAGTGAAGGACCGGTCGATCGATCTTACTTTGTGGGACCAGAGCAGCAGCAGTGGTGGTATCCGTCGTTTTCAGGTTGAAAATCTGGACCTGAAACCTGCCATGTAGAGGCAAAGATGTCAAAATATGAAGAGTCCCCAATTCAAATCACGCCGAAAATAGCGAGGAAAAAGTGGCAAAAAAAGTAGTTTTGAAGACCTGGGGGTAGGTTGGGGGGGTGTTTGGAGGGTGAGAAAGAGTGGGAAAATCAGGAAGGAGTAGGGTTAAGGATTTGGATCGGAGGTGGGGTTTGAAGTCGGAGAGGAGTTTCCGGCGTGGAAGCGGATGGGAGCACGTGTAGAATGATTAAAGTGTTGGGAGATAATTAGGTGATAGTGATGTTAATAAGAGAGAAATTGGAAAGAGGACACGTGTCCGAGCAGGGCCTAGTGGACAGCTCAGGAAATTGGTTTTTGTTGTCTTTTCTATCAATTTCTTGGGTTTGTGCTCTACCGTCTCTGCTCTTTGTTTTCTTTCCTATGGCCTTTCTTTGCTGTAAATTCTTCCTCCCTTATTTCATGGATTCAAATAAACAACTTTTAGTGTTTCAATATATATGAATATCATCCACCACTAACATACTGATTTACTTTGCTAGTATTTGTTTTGCAAGAATTTAACTCTCTTAAACACGGTTTGGACAATAGGTGAAGAATTAAATGCTATGATCATATTAGAAAAATTGAGATTTCAATGCTTATTTATCAACTAAACGGGACAATTCATGTCTCTCTTGATTCCATCGCAGGTGCTTTTGCAATATAGTGTTTCAATAAATATGCTACTAATGATATTAATTATACTACAGTAAATGTCTCTCTTCAATCTTATACATCGTAATTAACTTCCATTGAATATTCAACGGGAGTTAAAATTGAGCCGAGCTTAAACTTTAATGAAAGTAGCTGGAGTTCTTCTGCATCATAAATGACAGGTTGAATTTTCATCTAAAGTTTGAATGTCATTAAATAAATATCAAATTATCGAGGAAACATAATATATTCCAAATATTTTATATTTTTCTTTTTGAATATATCTGCCATAATTATGTAACACGAAGGATACACCTTACAATCACTGAAGCATACTGGACAGACACGACCAGCCGAAGCTGGCACAAAATACCGACCACATAGTTGACACGCAAACCAACAGAGTCGTCACCGAGACCAATCTAAAACTGGTACTAGCACCAGCCAAAGCTGGCCACAAGCACTCAAACCTACCTACTTACATAATACTAAACTACCGTCTACAACAATACTACCACACTCGAGCAAGCCGGAGGAACTCAGACTTCTGAACCTCCCTTTCGTGGTCGCTCGTGCCATCTTTCAGATCTGGGTTGCCCGATACAGACACCCCACACCCTCCTGAGCTCAGAATGAGTCGATGGCAAACTAGCAGCTTCCTCCCACAGCAATCGCTTTTTTTTATGGGTGGCGGCAGTAGGGTC
>JAYMSW010001298.1:0-17092 GCA_036897725.1 Erodium texanum | reverse complement strand
TGGTTTGTTACTTCTTCTACAAGAACATTGCTTTTGGACTCACTCTCTTCTACTTCGAGACCCATGCTGGTTACTCCGGCCAGTCAATTTATAACGATTGGTACATGACTATGTTCAATGTCATCGTCACCTCCATGCCTGTCGTGTCGCTTGGATTGTTCGAGCAAGATGTTTCCTCCGAAGTCTGCTTAGAGGTAATCAATAGTTCATTAGCCATACCATGTAATATTGACCTTCTAATCACGCAAATCTCACTCAGCTATCCCCAAACTATGCATCATTCTCGATCAATTACCCATAAGTTCACAAAGTTTTTTTTTTTATAACCTCTTATCATTTCCCTCCAATTCCATCAACTTTGCAATGTAAAATGACAAAAATACCCTTATGAAAAGAATGGTATTCCTGCAATTTCACAATCCCAAGTTGGCAGAATTGGAGCTAAATGAGACTAAAAAGGGTTATCATAAACGTTTTACAACTTAAGAGTAATTGGTTGAAAATGATACATACTTACGGTATTTGAATGAGATCTCTTGTGATTATTTTTAACAAAAATGATCTCAGCAAGCACATCGAATAGTTTAGAGATGGAAAGCCAAACCTGTTATTAGATTGTGCTCGTCCGGACCAACAAGACCAGATGGAACTGATTGATTGACTTCATCTTGCAGTTCCCTACATTGTATCAGCAAGGGGCAAAGAATGTGTTTTTCGGATGGTACAGGATACTAGGATGGATGGCCAACGCTCTCTACACATCCTTGTGCGTATTCTACCTCAATGTCGGGATCTTCGACCTGGGAATATTCCGGGAAGATGGTCAAACGGCGGACATGGGCATCCTCGGAACGACCATGTTCACATGCGTGGTCTGCGCCGTCAACATCCAGATCGCACTCATCATCAACCCCTTCACATGGATCCAACCCCTCCTCATCTGCGGCAGCATCGGGCTCTGGTACCTCGTCATCTACATATACGGGATGTTGCCTCCTGATTTATCCTTAAACGCCTTCCAGATCTTTGTAGAAGCTCTTGCTCCGGCGGGAGTGTTCTGGGTAGCGACTATCTTGGTGTCTGGTGTCAGCTGCTACCTGTACCTGACATACATGTGCTTCATGAGAACATTCTTTCCAGAAGATCATCATGTGATTCAAGAGATTCAGTTCTATAGGAAGAATGTGGATGTTGAGGGAGAGAGGTTGTGGCGCCGTGAGCAGTCCAAGGCTAGGCAAAAAACTAAGATTGGGTTCACTGCAAGGGTTGATGCAAAGATCAGGAAAATGTTACAGCATAAACATGGCAAGTCGTCTTCAGGCAAATCTAACACCAGTTCGAGCGCCAACGCCAGCAATTAGCAGCTAGTTATTTAAGTTTTTTTTTTCTCTTCATTATATCTGCTTGTGTATTATTTTCACTATCTTCATCTTTATTATATCTGCAATCTTCACCGTTGTAGTTTCAATCATTTTAAGAGAAGAAATATGTAAACTACTTCACAGTTCATACTATTTGATATAAGGATTTTTTTTTTAAGAACAGAGTTCTTGGAAACACAGATACGTGGACAATTGATGAGCAAGGGAGAAGGAAGAAGAGAGTACTAGTAAAAAAAAAAAATTTGAGGCGAGTACTAGTAATTAATTACAACAAAAAAGAAGCAAAGTAGTTCTAGTTGGAAGTTTTAGAAGTCAAGACCATTACCTTAAGCAACAAGATGCATCATTTATAGCTTCCCTAAAATCTTAATAAAGGCATAAATCATTTTTTTTCATAAATAAACTTTATCGTGGAAAAGACTAAGATAGGACTATCTATTCTTCATTGGCTTGCACAATCAAACAAATATAGTGAAAAACCAAAATATGAAATTTATGGCAAATAAGTGATTGTCTATACAAAACTTACAGTGGACTATTTTTACAGGGATGGACAGAGCAATGTGGGTTCAAGTCATGAATATCCTTGAGCAATTTGTCATTCCCCTGCTTCCAACTCTTTACCTCAACACATAAACCTGCATGTACAATCAATCTACAACGGATTAGTTTTGACAATACCTCTGCTCATTCATACTTGTGCATATCTCATCAAGTCTCAGTTTTAAACAATATAATTCCCCTGAGACTCTCGCACCAGCTACAAAAGGGGAAAACAAAATTGGATTAGGATATTAAACAGGTCATGAGAACACTGTGTATCAGACAAAAACAATCACATAAAAAAGTATCATCCATATATGTTTCCCGTATCAACAAAATAACATTCAAGCTTAAGTGATTACACCAAGTCCTTCAGCATATTCTTTATGCTTAGAGTCTGGTATAGTATATGCATTCCATGCACATATTTCTTCCATGTTTAGGCAGTGGCCATAAGCCATCATGTATTTAGAAATCCCATTTGCATACAAATCATATTAACCACCATGAAGGAAACCGAGCGTTGAAAAAACTTGGTGTATTGTAATGTAATAGGAAATAGGGAGAAAGCCAACTCCAGGAGATTCTATGAATTGATCTGAGAATAAGGTTCGGGGAAAATGGAAAAGGTGAAACAGAACTGGAGAGGGAAGCATAGAGTACGGAGATTCTTCAGAATATTTATAAAATGTAATGTCACATATTTCTCTCTGCCTAACTTTAGGATAGAAGATGCCAACTTATGCACAACATAGAATCCTCAAAGGCATAGAAACAAAGTTTTCTTATATTCATGGTGTTAAATGGGGTTTACATAGTACTTTACCCCAAATTGATGCTTTATTCTTCTTCATTTCTTTGGAAGTTGGTTCAGTTTTTTCGAAGTTATACAGCATTGTATTTCTGGACAAAATAAAAGAGTACTGCACTATGACTCTCACAAAGGCAGTCGATTAAATATATGAATCAACTTGTGGGGAATTTCAAGCCTTTCACAAAACTACAAACCTAAAATCTTGACATGTTCCTTCTAAAAGTTCATTTTATTTCAATGCCACTCATCCAAAATAAGCCCAAAATGTCAAGAACAATTATGTTTCTCGATCAAGGTTGTAATCGAAGACAGTCCTTATGTATTGATCCAAATAAGATACTACTCCGTACTAACAACAAATGCACACAGAAGATTCAACTCACTCAATATCCAAAATTAACTTCAAGAAAACATCAAACAAAAGCAAATATAAACCGAAAATTAATCAACTGGTAAGGAATAACAGGATGATCAAGTCTTACCGGCGACGGAGCTCTACCCGATGAGCTCGAGTGCGTCATGTAAAGCATCTTAGTCAATTCCGATCCTCTTGCTGCGAACGAGCCTTCGATCTCAGAAACATTTCGTTATCTCCGATTTTATCTCTCGCGTGATCTGAATATGCTCTTCATTCACCTCTCCGATTCTAGGGTTAGAAGAGCTTCCCTGAACCCTCTCCATCCACACCTTTTCTCTCAGACTCAGACCTTCGTCTTCTGATTTTCGCGCGTTTTCTCCTCTGCGTTTTCCGATTTCTAGGCGTTCTGGGTTCGGGTCGGGTTGAGCTTTATCTACTATTTTCGCGCTAGAGGGTAGTCAGGTAATTTCATATGAACGACAGTGATATTTTCGGTGACAAAACGACAGTCGTAACGTAATGTGTCCGTGTGTGACAGGCGCGTGACCGAATCATTTTCCTTTCCTTTTGGCGTTTCCCCAAATAATCGAAGAAAAGCATTGAAATTTGAAAGACAGAAGCTTTTTATCTGCAACTTCACTCGGAGATCAGAATCAAATCTCCTTCGTGAGATTTTTAGGTCACTCCAAGACATACAGGTAGCAAAATCTTGAAACCCCATTGTTGGGGTTGGATTCGTAATCCTCATATCTATGCCTGAATCTCTCTTTCTTGAGTTCCATTTCCGTCGATCCTTTTGATTGGTGTGACGTGCGGATCCTAAATTCTTTTCTGGGCTTCTTCGATTTCTCAGGTTCATAATGCCAGTGAACCCTCTTCCTGATTTTCGCTTATTTGCTATATTATTTTTGATTTATTTGGGTTTTATTGATGAATGAGATTCTTTGTTTCTTTGCTGTTCTGTGGTTAGTGAAAATCAAACCTCGAATGTTGTTTTGAGTTGCGGTTTAGCTTCTTTAGATTGTACGAAATGCTGATAAATTATACGTTCTCTGTATTCAAGAAGAGATTTGCACTAGAGTAATGCTAATAAGTAATCACACAAGAAGAGCTTAATGCTTAAGTTCCTGTTATTTTTATTCTGCAAATTGATGCATTGTTCTCTGGTTGCTAGGTTCAGGATTGACTACCCATCACCAGTTCACGGATTGTTGAGAGGAAAATACTTATTTTGTGTGAAAAGTTTGCTTTATGGTTGGTTCTCTGAAAAGCCCCAACATTTTCTTTCTTTGCTGAGAATAGTGGTTGAAGGGAAATGACTGCCTGAAACTCTTGGAAATGAGTCGCTCACCATCATTTTCTCCTAAGCAAGAACTCAGTTTGAAGCCTAATCCAGAATCTTTGCAAAATTGGGTTTTTGCTTTTTGCATCATTAGATTTGATCTTGAACAGGGCCAGCTCATTGAGGAATGTTATCCTTCTGGTTGTCTCACACAAGATGAGGAACTTGAGGTGGCTTTTAGTTCATTTCCAGATTCTGCCCCCCAACACCACAACCGCTCCAGCATTCATGATTGCATCTTCTTTTTCCGGTTCCGTAGGCGGAGCAATTCCAAACATTGTGCTATTTCTTCATCTGATACAACATCACAAGTTTTGGGTAAGGAAGCATTTCCCAATTCTACAAAAGTAGAAGTTCCTGAAAAATTAAAAAGTGGCCATACCAGCGAGGGTGAGGAGTATCTATATGGGTATGTGTTTAATAGGCAGAGACATGATGAGAGACTAAAGCGAGGTGGGGAGCAAAAGTCTGTAGTCATATTATCCTATAGTCCTTTTTCTAGCGTGTTTAGACCTTTGTTACAGATCATGGGTCCTCTGTATTTTGACATTGGCAAAAAAGCTCTTGAGCATATTGCTGCTTATGTTTCAATGTGGCCTGCTCCTGTACCTGGTAAGCTAATGGAGCTTCCCATTGGGAGTTCTACTCTTAAAGTAAACCTTCCACCTGCTCATTGCTTGCCTTTGGACAATGGAGCAGTTTTTTACTTGTCTGCTTCTTCTATGGCTCCTCTACTTCCTACAAATCAGTCAATTCCACACGGTCTTTTTCATGATTCAGATATTTTCGGTTCATTTCGGGGGCTTTTGTTGCAGCTGTGGGTATTATGGGAGTTATTACTTATTGGCGAGCCCATTCTTGTTATAGCACCAACTCCTCCCCAATGTAGTGAAGCTGTGGCAAGTCTTGTGAGTTTGGTCGCACCATTACGTTGTAGTGTTGATTTTAGACCTTACTTCACAATCCATGACCCAGAATTTGCTCAATTGAATGTACTCCGGGATGGTGACACTTTCCCTCCTATGATTTTGGGTGTTACAAACCTCTTTTTCCTCAAAGCGCTTCGAAATATCCCACACATCGTATCAGTTGGAAGTCCTTCTCCTAATTCAAACAGACCTGCCTTCAATACTAGGTCTTCTACAGGCACAGTTTCTGGTAAAGCAGAAGGGTACGGTTTACAACAGCTATCCCTGAAAAAGATATCTACGAACTTGTTGAGTGCTGTTAAGTTGAGGAGGGATGGTCCTCTTTGTCTCATGACAGAACATAAAGAAGCTATATGGACTACTTATGCTGCAATAACAAAGCCAGAGACTTCTATCTTGAACAGGCTTATTGATGCTGGTATGTCACCAAGGGTTGAGGAGTCAATGTCAGTTGTTAACAATGACATACTACGGAGGCATTTCTTGGAGCTCACTACCAACTTCTTGGCCCCTTTTGGCCCATATTTTAGATCTATTACTCCTGAAGGATCTTCTCCATTTGTTGATCCTCCTCCTCTCCTTCCATTTAATGCTGATGAGTTTCTGGCAAGTTTATCAGCAAGAGGTCCTGGAAAGTTTTTAACGAAGAGAATGAGATCTAACTGGCTGGAGTTGTACAGGTGATTATCACTGGTTTTGCTAATAATTTAATCTGCCACAAATTCCCACACCAACCCTGTCTTTTGCTTCTTTCTCTTCAAATCTAGCATTTTCTGATTACATTTATTGCTTCTAAGATAGAAATGATTTCCTTTATTGTTCAGGCGGTTTCTGAAGGGAAACAACTTTATGCCATGGTTTCAGAGAAGGCGTGACATTGCTGAACAAGAACAACATAGACTCTGGAGGCAGGCAAGAATGAAGGCTGATATACAGCATCTGATTTCAAAGATGCCGGAGGTGGAGATAGTTGATACCTTTAATTCTATTGAAAAACATCTTCTAGGAGAAATGCAGGTACTTTCTATCTTCATTCTGAAAGACATTTTGTGCATACATATGTGGCTGCTGAAGATATTATTTGAGGTATAGAGTATTTGTGGAGAAAAACTTTTATTTTTGGGGAACAATTCTTATTTGTTTCTGGTCAGTGATTGCTAAACTTGGCAAAATGATATCAGTCCAGGGTTAAGTGTAACTAAAATTTAAGATTTCTGAAGAATTGGTTGATTCTACAATTAATATAGTTAAGTAAAAAAAATTGAAACTCAACTTATCATTCAAGAGGGATTAGGGAATAAAGTGACTAACAGGTGTAGCGAGGAATAGCAAAAAAACATGAATCTCAAAGCCTTAATGCGTTCCAAGGTAATGATAACCTTGCTTTTTAAACTTCCTACTTCACTGTTATTTTGTCGGGCCCCTATACCCTATAAGTTACGCAAACGGGAGACAGGAGTAAAGTAATTTATATAAAACCAAATTACAGTTATTTTGGTTTTTGTATGTATTGACAATTTATTTTCAAATTTACCGTTGTACCCATTACTTAGTAAAATACCATTCCAAGACTACCTACGTACTTCATTGGCCCCAAGTTTTTAAGTCTTATGTACAATCAGGTTAGAGTGGTAATGCCACCTATTATCAAGGGTGTTTGGCAAACCATATAACTGGGGCCATTTCTATATATTTCTGATTTGTTATGAAAGCCACTTCTTATTAAATAGTTTAGAAACATTGTATAAGGAAAGGGTTCAGTGTATAATTATTTTCTTTAATAAAAATTGGTTCAGCACACAGGTAGTAGAACCGAATCTGTTGCAAAAATGTACCATGAATCTCCACAAAATACGTAGCTTAATAGGGATGGCCGTAGAATCACTGGTGTAGTTTATGAGTTGGAAACAATGAACTGTAATATATTCATTGTTACGCACAAGAGATACAATATGGTATCCCATTCTAGCTTGCATTGTTAATTATTCCGTAGATTCAAGATTGACTAATTTGTGCTGAAATTGAGTATATGAGAGGAGGACATGATCAAAGTTGAAAAGGATGAATACAAATAGGAAATGATACGTCCAATCAAATTATATTTCCCTTGTATTTTGTAGAAATCATCCGTATGCATGTGTACATTTATGTACTAACATTTCTGTTCGATGTCATGTTCAGCTGCAGCGAACTGGCAGAGCTGGTGCAGATTCAGATGCAATGGCGGAGAAACTGAAGGGGGATCTGCAGGCAGTGTTTCATGTACTTCCCAAGGACTTGCAGCAGCTTCTGCTATTCAACCCAGAAAGAAAAGCCCTTCTTCAATAGAGTCCTGAACTGAGAGATCCTTTTACAGATTCACCTGTACGCTTAGCTGTAAGGCTCATTCCTTCCACTTCACCAAGGTAATTTGCATGTATGTGATGGCTAAGAATCACGTGCCCTCTTGGTTTGGTGGTCGTGTGGCGTGTAAGTGTATCAAGGATAGTGTGACTTTGGATGTTTATATAACTTGTAACCAGATTTGGTCATAAGCATTCTTTTAGGTTAGACTGCCCTCAGATCGCTTCAAACTTAGGCATGCATTTGAACAGAAGTTTCGTTATTTTGAACTTTGTTTGTACACTGAGTAGAGAGAATCACGATACAGGAACGGATCACCCCTCCCTCCACAAAGTGTAGTTGAGATTCTGTAAATGTGTAAGCCTGCCTGACATGGGAATTGGGATCGTATGAATTCTTGAAAGGTTGATGATTTTTATAACTTCAAATTGCTTTTGATATTATGGGTTCACATTCGTTGAACGAGTACTGTTTTGTATGTTTCTTCACTGAAGAATCATGTAGAGATATGGAAGTGGATTAGTGTTTGAATTACTCGTAATCGGAATGTGTTTATATTTGGTCAAGTAAAGCTAAAGCGGCAAAATAGCATTGCTCTAAATAATCAACTGAGAATAGTTCATTTTGAGCTAAGTAAAACAGATTGGGTTCTGTACATTTCTTGCCATTCCTTAAACTACTCTCCTCTGCCTCTCCCATCTCTCCCCTAAAGACACTAACTAGTCAAAAGGGAAGGGCTGATCTAATATACTTCAAAGTTCAGTACTAAGTTACTACACAGCCATACACAAAACTACAATTGACCGAAGCAATTGAGACACAAAATAGGGAGAGGACTTGGAGAAAGCAATCTGACTTCAGTGGAACGAACATTTTAGAAGAACTGCTTGAGCCAGGGACTGTTTTCTGCATCCTTCTCCAAGTCCATCTTCAACTTTTTCACTTGCTGCACAGCCTGTTGAAAGTCCATTGTCTCTAACGGTATATCAGAGAACTCCTTTAAGAACTGACGTGCCCGTGCAGCACCTCTGGAAATCTCATCAGGGTCACATTCTCTTTTTCTCTTGGCTCCCGCCTACACAACAGAGACAAAAAAAAATGCATCTCAGATCAGTACGGTAATTACATTACCGTGACATAATTGAAGTTCAAGAAGAAGAAAAAAATAGATTATTTGACTTGACTCAAAATTCTCGTAGTTATGAATGGCTCAAAATTCTAACTATATTTTGATACATGCAGCAAGTCAATAGTAAACAGAAATACTAGGTTTCATGGATCATGAACTCAACAAAGTCACTTTGGACCTACCTGTTCTGTCATATCACTTGAAGCAATTTCAGCAGATGAGAAATCCTCCAACTCAATGGCCTTTTCTCTAGCAAGAGCAACAACACTTTCAGGAAAATTTGCAAATTCTGCAACATGAATACCGAAACTCTGATCACAAGCTCCTGGCTCAACCTGAAATGTATAAACATATACAAGCTATGAAGGGTAAAGAAACACGAATCACTCCATGACTTTTGAGGGGGAAAGGCAAATATTTGTATTATCCACAATAAATAATTGTCCCAAAGACAAATAAGAAAAAAAGTACTAAACAAAGACATCTAGAAGAACACATAGGAAAGGAGAGAGAGATGAGCAGCATACTGAAGTAAGGTTTGCTAAAAAATAAAACAAAAACATAAAGGAACACAATTCCCCAACATCCTGGTTCTGCTGTCCTCAATCAGAGAATTCTGATTTTCTCATTGATTCAACTACTATGTCAGCCTTGATGCAAGTACTGAACCGTTTAGAACAATCATACAGAGTATTTTATATCAGTAGTAATTATTTAATCCAATCTGAGCCTTATTTCACATACAGAATGTTAAAGCATCATATATGTCTACGTATTTATCAATCACTCAAGAAAAAACTAAAACTGCATGATGAAAATTCAGTTGAGGTAATCATAGAAAAACTATTCAAAGATTTCATCCATAGCAAAAATGAAGCAAACCTTTCCCTGATGTTATGGTTGTGTGTGTATATAGTACCCAAACAAAGACTACTGTAAACAGTAAAATTATTGTACCTTGTAAAGCATGGTAAGCTTGCGATTTGATGAGTCAATATGCGCACTAACATGGTAGTTTGCTACCCCAACAAACTGGCTCCTCTTGGGTTCTTGTTGGCCATTTTCATGACCGAGTGCAGTTAGTTCATGGAAATGGGTTGCAAACAATGTAGGCGCCTTTATCACTTCAACGAGGTGCTCACAAATGGCCCAAGCCAAACCTGAATACCAAAACAATATATCAATGCATTTGGAGTAAGTGTTGTATGACTTTCACCTTGGCAAAACAAGTCTCATAGAACGAACAAAAAAGCAGGTTGATAACCCATTGGATGAGTAAACTACTGCAGATGACCATACCCCCAAACCTGATTTTAAGCATTGCATATTTAAATTATGGAGTTTGATACCACTTGATATGTCTGTACGATCCTGCACCTATAAGTTTAAGCTTCGAGATTTAAATAATTTAACATGGTAATAGAGATGGTTTGGTATTAGGAGTGTAGCTGCTTCCTTGCCTGCACGTGAGCACATTTGGGGGAATTTACTATACTCATCCAAACTATGTGGAGTTTAAGACTGCTATATATTAATTGGATCCTCCACCTATAAGTTTAAGCTTTTAGGTTGGAGTAATATAGCAAAACTATTTCTAAACAACAATGTCCATGTCTGCATGATGAGAAGTAAACAAGTTAAAACAGTTTCCTACATTTCACCTGTAGCAGTATAATCATGTTCTCAGAAGTGTGTGTGTGTGTGTGTGTGTGTGTGTGTACAGCGGGAAGGGGAGGCTGGTTAAGAATAACACTAACCAAATCCATCATAAGTTGATGTTCCACGGCCCAACTCATCAATAATTATCAATGACTTCTCTGTGGCTCCTTTCAATATCGATGCTGTTTCAAGCATTTCTTGCATGAAGGTAGAAACTCCTCGTAGCTATATAGGACAAGAAACAACAGCTTCAAACTTCTATGGGGAAGAACATAACATATGGAATTATGGAAATGTTAATGGCAATCAAAAACTATTGTCACAAGCAGTTGCAAAAATAGTGATGCTGTCAGTGAAGAACGCTTATGCTTATCATTTTTACAGTCAAGACAGAATTGTGACTTTCTACAAGAGCAACAGAAAGGGGATACTTTTGAATATGTTATTAAACTTGTAATATTTTCCTAGCATCGTCTTAGTAATTTAAATGGTACAATATGATAAGAAGTCCAAGCAAGAACTAAGTTTCCAATATATCCAACTCATTATCCCAGAATAATACTGGCCTATCCTTTTAAAAGAACAAGGTTTAATAGACCTGCTTGGTTATATATGAAAGGGTGGTTTTAGTGAGGCCACAAAACTTGATCAATGTGAATCATATCCACTTTAAATCATACATATACTTCAATTGTCTCGAAGGAACTAGATTTCCTGGTGAAAACAGCGTCAGGTAAGGCAATTATCTCATAAAGAAACCAAATACAAAATATTAGCATCATTACCAAGAACCAATATAACCTTTCATCATTTAGATGCTTCAAACTGCATGCATTTACTACGAGAATAAACTCATCATAAGGTGTTCATTTTTAGGAAATTAAGGTAAGATTGTGTCATTAAACTCACTTGGCAGTCACCAGCACCAACACGAGCAAAAATGCAATCACGAACGGAAATGCTAGCTTTATCGCAAGGTACAAAGGAACCAACTTGTGCCATCAGAACATTGACACCAACCTGAGAGAGCAATAGCCATAAAATAAATAACAACATACAAAGTTAACCACTAATCAGTGGTTACGAAAGTTCATGGAATTGTGCATGGGAGGATAATGATATGGGTGTTTTATGTGTACAATATGGTATAAAAATAACTGCAGTATAGAATGTCAGCAGTGATTTAGAAACTAGCGTGCATAAAATATAATGAAAGTTGTCATAATACAACAACCGAAAGAGGAGAAGCATGTAATTAATTACTAAACAAACCTGCCGAATAAATGTTGATTTTCCACCCATATTAGGCCCTGTGATGATCTGAAACCAAGTCTTTCCTCTGATCTGGTTTGTACAAAAAGGCATACAGTATTCAGTTTCAAAATGGTAGAATAATCACTTTTTTTTGTTCAGATGACATACTTACAAGTTTACAATCATTGGGTATAAAGTTCACCCAGTCCTGAGCCTCCACACAAGGGTGTCTACTGCCTTCTAATAAAATATCTCCAACATCCTATGGTGGCAAATAAGGAAATGAATGTACTAAGAAACTAAACCTTCCCAGCAAGGAAAGAAAAAAAAAACATCAGTTTAGGAAAAAAAATACAAAAGCAACAAGTAATTAACGCATTATTACCGAAGGAGTGATGACAGGTCTGGTATATGGGATAGGACAACTTGAAGCAAGATCAGCAAAGCTTAGCAGGACATCTAACTCAGAAAGTAAATCAGATAAAGACCCAAACACCTGCAGAGTGAAACTGTCTTTTAGTTCATAACACAAGCCTGAAGGAAATAACAAAACAAAGGTATGTATATACCTCAGAAAAAGTTGATGCAGTCTGAACAACTCGGTTGACCAGCTCTTTCTGACAAGACTTGTACTCCTCAAGAATCTTTTGGTACTTGTCCCCTAATTTTTTAAGTTTTGTGTTTGTAAACTTCACCCCATCCTTCCTTGTTTCAAGGACGATAAATTGGGTGGTAAGCTTTTTCCGTACTTTCGGCTCTTCCTTCTTTGTAATTCTAAATACATGTCCAAATTGTGTCCCCTTATCTAGTTTCAATGCCTTGTCCACGGGCAAATCAAGATCATTAGCAGTTTGCTCATGCAATTTGTGAATTTGTTGCTCCAACAATTCTTGCTCATTTTTCAATGCAGATAGGGCAGGATCATAACTTGGTGAAATCATGTATTCCCCATTCTCCAATTGATCAAGATCAACAGCAGCTTCTACTAGAGCATTGAACTTATTTAAGTGTGTGTCGTCTGTCCATAAATCAAGGAGATCCAAATACTTCTTCTTGATCAGTGAAGAAAATTGCCCATCATAACGTCCCAATGCACTTCTAATAATCGGAATCCTAATACTTGACTGCACTCAAAAGGCGAATGATACTGTTAACATGAGTAGACTTCAATTGGAAGAGTGTCTAATAATTATCCTTAACCATAGAGCAAGTGCGAAGGAAAGTGGACCAATAAAAATTAAGTTAGATTAATAGAATAATGATTTACTCTACTGTATGGTTTGTCTACTAAGTTTTTGACTAAATTATGACATAAAATCGGTTACTATAGATGTCACTGAATAATGAAGATCCATAAATAAGATAGAGTACCTGATAAAGTTTGACAATATGCTGCAAACTAGCTCTTTTTCTCTCAAGACTAAGTGCCAGGCGTTCAACATCCGCAATTCTTTTCAGGTGCTGCCTCAAATCTTGTCTGAGTGCAGTATCCTCCACAAAAGCTTGCACCAGATCCAGCCTGGAATTGATTTCATTTACATCTAATAAAGGCTGCTTCAGCCACATGTGCAATAACCTTTTGCCCATTCCAGCAGTACAAGTTCTATTCATAAGACCAAACAAACTAAAGTTTTTGTTTGCATCAGTTTTGCTTTCCAGTACATTCAATGCCCTCATGGCCGCAGAATCTAACCTCATGAAGTTATCAAGGCTGTATCTCTGGATAGTATAACTTCCATAACTGCTCTCATCTGAAAGTAATTCTGCGTAAGTGAGTAATGCCCCTAGAGCCCCAGGTGCAAGTTCAAACCCAGTAATTAAATCTCGAACTGGCTCAATGGTACCCTTAACAAGCCTACCAAGATCCTGCAACAAATCCCTTGTTCTGAACTCCGTTTTCTTTCTCTCAGTTAACATTACACCACATCTAGTTAATGCATCATGCAAACTTCTGCGTTCACTAGAGCTGCCACTCTCTACAGGCAAAAGACATTCTTTGCAACCAAGAGCAACCATAGCTGACTCCAGGTTTGTGAAGTGGCTATCATCCACAAACTCAGTCAACCCAAGAATTCTCTTAGTTATGTCAACATAACCCAAACCGATTGAGCACTCATTATCACGGAAAGTCACTAGCAGTGCAACAATCACAGGGCTAACCTGCATATCATTGTTACCAAATAAAACATCTTCAAAACTGCCAAGATTACCAGGAGTTCCGCTTTTCACAAGTCTCCAGTTTGAGCCACTGCCTTCATAGAGTTCAAGGGTATGATCTGTTCTCTCCAGAAGAAGATCACGGGCAATGGTTTCGAACATACTTTTGCTAACACTAACACTAGAAACACCATCGGTTCCGCTGCCCAGTTGTCTCAATGAAGCAGTAGTATTATAGTACGTCTTTGCGATAAAAGTTGCATTTTCCCCATGAGCCGTATAGTAATCCTGAATGGTTTTCAGATATTCACAAACAAATCAATTCAAATGTGCCTGACCAGAAAGGGAAGTCATGCTAATACGCAATAACAGGAAATCAATAAATAAATAAATAAACAATGCTAAGTCTTCTAAGTTGGAAGAAAGAAAAAAAAAAACAAATTATAGTAGCAGACTAGGAACTCAGTGATATGGTAGTTAGGTTCCGAAACATTAAACAGAAGAGGAACATAATGTCCAGTTTTTACATCCTTAAAAGATGCCTAGATATTGTAAGCCAATACTACTAATGTATGTGTACAACTAAGAGTATGATAATAAGAAATTAGCACATGATAAGATATCAGAACAGACCAAAAATGGGGGCAAAGTGAGCCTTTTGGGGTCAATCTCAGTTAGTTTCTGGAGTTCGGAGGTCCACATTATTTCAAATTTTTATCAAGCCAATTGTAAAAGCAAAACTCTCACAACATTTCCCTAAAATGAATCATTGTGGGGTATATTTCAAAATGTTCACCTCCAAATCTCACCTGCCTAAACACCATTAGCTTTTAGTAAAGGGGTTTTCTCAATCATCCAAAAAAAAAAACAATAAATACTAAAATTCAACCCTAAAAGTTGAAGTTGGCATGAGAAGTGGCCTAACACATAAATAATCCAATGCTAGCAATCAATCCATACAGGTACTCATTGCATTGTAAACTGATAATACATACTATCAGAAATTTAAAAAGGTGAATACAGTGAAGAATAAGAAAAAGTCAGAATGCTAACTGACCCTACGATCAAAGATGCGAACAGCTCTTGGGTCCTGCACAGAGAACATGCACAATGACAAGAAAATGAAATCATCATCGTTGTGAACAATCAAACAGAAATTAGGGTTTAGGAAAAAGGAGAGGGAAGGAGCAAGGCTTACATTGGGCAGGGTCTTGAAGAATGAGAGAAACCCTTGAGCTTGCTTAGCATCTAAACCCAGGAAACAGAAATGAAATCATTAGCAGGTCCAAGAGAGAAAGTGAAACTACGAAAGGGAAAGGAGCGAACCTAGTTTAAGCTCGGGGAGCTTGGCCGGGTCATCAAATAGGTCATCCATGGAAGAGGAGAGAACAAGGGTTTTGGAAGTCTGAAATGGGATTAACAGTGCCGCTACTACTCTCTAATCTCTCTATATATCAGCCCTGCTGATGGCGGGAAAACAAAACGGCGGGTTTTGGTACAAGGGAACAGATTTGGGGCACATAGACAGCACAGATGCATTTGTTATTTTAATTTCTAAATATTTTTCATTCCAAAAAAAAAAAATTTCTAAATATTTTTAGAATTAAGTATTTTTTTCAAAGTTTAAATTATTATTATTTACGAAAAAAAATGAAAATTAATATGAAACAAACAGTCTCGTTAGATATATTAAGATAATATTTTAAATTAAAATATTGATTTAGGATAATACATATGATTAATCAAAATTTTAATCATTTTAAAGTAAAAAGTGCTCTGCTCCGCGACAGTCGAAACTAGGTTTTGTGTGTCGTATATTGCGAATTCGGCGTTGGGATCCTTTGATCGCCGGATGATGGAGGGGCTGGATAGCATGTTGTCGGCTGTTGATGAGGAGGAGATCACGCTGGCCTTTGATGACGAGGCCCTGCAGGAAAATAACAGACAATTACGTTATGGACTCATAGGTAAAATATTATCGCCAAGGGCGGTGAATGTGGGTGCAGTGAGAGAAGTTATGACAGAGGCTTGGAGGGTAAAGGAGCTGCGAGTGCGTTTCCTGGGAAAAGACATCTTTGGCTTCTTTTTCCCAACTGAGCGTGATAGGAAAAAGGTATTAAGCATGGAGCCTTGGATGTTTCATAGATCCCTTATTGTGCTCAAAGAACTAAACGTCCAAGTCGAACCAGCCAAGGAAGTGTTTAACCGTACAGCGTTCTGGGTACAAGCATATAATTTACCATTATTCGGAATGGTCAAGAGGGTGGGTGAGGGCATTGGACAGCAGCTTGGCGAACTAGTGACTGTAGATTGCGACCCAAATGGTAGGTGTTGGGGGCAGTACATGAGGCTAAGGGTGGTGTTGGACATAGAGCGTCCGCTGAGGAGAAGTATAAATGATAAACTAGGGGTTCATAGAGAACCTACAAGAGTAGAGCTAAAATACGAAAGGATCTCAGACTTTTGCTTTTGTTGTGGTGTTATTGGACATGGCGAGAAGGAGTGCAGAGTAGAAGGCTTGCCGGAAGGTCCAGGGAGGAATCGTTATGGGGTCTCCCTATGGGCAAGTAGAGGGAGCAAAAGGGGATCTTTCCTGCTGCAGGATGTACCAAGAAGGAATGTAGCCACTGAGGTGCACAGGGATGATACAGAAGATGAGGTCGAGGACATTAGTGGCTGGAGGAGAGACCCAAGGTGGGAAGCCTTCCTAGGGGGGTTTGATGACCGAAATCTACAGAGATGGAGGAAGAGTCAGGGGGTTGCAAGCACACAGGGGTTAGAGGTAGTACAGGACAGAGATTGGAGCTCGGATCTTGTCCCAGACAATAAGACCAGACCCGGAGATGCGGGCTGGTGTGGTGGAAAAACAAACAAGGGCCAACAATGGTAAAACAGAAGTGGCCAACTCCATTCTAGTGGGTACAGATGATTCTTTAGGGGCAGACACATTAGCCTCACAGGTTGAGAAAGTTGGGGAAGGGAATGGGCAGATAACTGAACCACATCAAGCAATACAAGAAGTCATAACCATAAAACAGAAACGGTAGAAAAAGATAGCTCGCAACCCGAAACTGAGAGCTGATCATTCTATGGGAACGGGAATCACCGTTGTGGAGCAAAGGAAGAGGAAGGAACCGACTAACAATGATCGTACGGAGTTTGGGAATCATAGCTCTGCTTCA
>JAYMSW010001297.1:0-17101 GCA_036897725.1 Erodium texanum | reverse complement strand
GGAAAGAAGAAAAGCGGAAGTAGCCGGGGAGCGCCCGGAAACGGAGGAAGACCCGACAATGGCGGCGGCGAGCAACGATAAGGGCTCGGGGAGGAAAGTGATGCCGGACGTATTAGGATCAATAAAATCGCGCATTTGGGGGCTTTGGAATCCGAATGTGTAAGGGAAAATGAAAATGAATTTTATTTTGTTTTTGCGGAAAAGAATTTGCTTGGAGAAAAGCAAAAGTTAGATATATCAATGAAGCTTCTTTGTGCTTTTTTCCTTACCCAGTTGCCGGCGATAAGTCATTTTCTCGGGAATTTTATTGTTGATGTTATTTTTGCTTTGGAGCTAAGCTCTACAAGGTTATGGTTAGGGATGAAGATGATGGATGTGGGAGTGGAGATGATAAATTAGTATTCTAGTTTAACACAATCATCACGATTTTGCATAGATTTATGTTTGCTTTTCTTTTCTTTTTATTAGCATGCCATCCATATTGAATAATCTTGGTCCCCCAACTTTGAATTGATATTGAGTCCTTTTGGGGGTGCGATTCTTCACGTTCCTTTTTGTTTCTATTTGACCACAATTTTGGCTATGGGTGTCCTACACTAGGCAGGCATACTCAAAAAACTGACCGGATTGGGAAATTTTCAAACCAAACACAAGTTAAGCATTGACAAGTGATGGGTTTGTATTGATGGTACCTTGAATTGGATCGGAGGGGTTGGGTTTGATTACATTTGGAATGTGGTGCCCTCATGACTCAACATCATCACTATCGATCACAAGGATTTGGTGAATCCACACATGATATCATGATATTTGTTTTACCACTATCCGTAAAAATGAAGAGAAACTAATTGTTTTTTCCTCAGAAGATGGAAAAGAGAAGGCAAGGTTTGATGATGTGATTTTTCTTTGTCAAGCTTGTGGAGAGAGATAAAAACAAAGCTTTATCTATTGGAGGAGACTGCATTTGGTGATTTACATCATGTAGTGTTGTTATAATTATTTAACACTCTTCAATACATATATAATCCATCCTATGGTCTCTTGTATTATTGTTCTCTTTTCTAGTTGTAACGTTTGAATCCGGAGTTTTGATGCTTGAGTTTTTTCTTTTCTCTTATCTTTTTTTGTATCTCCTACCTTTTCAGTTTTCTTATGATACATTCTTTATTTTAATATATGCTTTTTTCTGATAAAAAAAAAAATACAGATACAAACAGTGAGTTTTGATAACATGTTAAAGTGTAATTCATCTAAAAAATCAAGTTAATAAGTAAAAGCTCTAGGATGATGTTTATCAAGCAAAATGAATTCACATATTTTGATATGGAACCTAACAAGAGTTGCGAGGTCAGGTTCGTGCTCTAACCCTTGAAAGCTTGGATGTAAATTTTGATGCCCCAAACCCGCTACATATTACTTAAAATTGCATCCATGGAGAAGTTCCCAAAGTTAGATTTTTTTTTTTTTTTAAATACGAAGTTATTTTAACTGATGACTGGTGGTGGCTTTTGCTCTCAAGAATTTTTCTTGCAATGCGAGTTTCTCCTCTTCTGCTCGTCCGGTTCCCTCAACTCCTTTGTCTTCTCGACGTCCAATTTGAGGCCGGTAGCCCTGTCATTCAGAGATGTGGTAAGAGGTTCTTCCTCATATGCGGGTGGTGATGGTGTTGGGCTTTTTGTCGTGGTTTCTCCAGTCCTTAGTTCTCCAGATCTGATGCTTTGTCCTGACAAAGGAGAGCGTGTTCTTCTGGTTCAGGCAAGGTATGCCCAGCGCATCATCCCCGGTTGTGGGTCAAAGTTTCAGTGGTCTCATCGGAGGAGGTCCAAGACGTGGGGTCGTTGGTGGGTGTCTCAGAGCTTGCCAAGGTACATGTTTCTCTTCTGCTCAACCTCAACAGTGGTGCTTCTCTTGGCTTGCCTTCGCCGGAGTCGACCCGTTGCTTCCGTGCTCCGCCGGAGGTTGGGGTTCTGTTGGAGGGTGCGGTTTTGACGCCGCCAAAGGCACTCGGGTCTGAGTCCGGCCATCTCAAAGAGTCCAACGGTCTCCGCGTGGTGGTAGAGGAGCCTCGGTGTGTGGAGACCCTATCTCCTTGGGGAGCATATCTCGATACTCACATCCTTGGTTTCCCACCGAATCATTTTCTGCTGAAGAAATGGTTCAAATTGGGTCAACACTTGAATCGTTTGGGCTTGGACCCGAGGTGTGTGATCTATTAAAGGAGGACCTTGGGCCTGTTTAACCTGTTCACAATCTTTCTAGAAAACAAAGATTTTTAGAGTTGGTAGACTTAAGATTCCCGTTAGATGCTGTTTCTTCGTGGAAAAAGAAGCGGGGTAAGAAGCATATCTGATTTTAAGGTGTATTTCTATTGGTTAGGTGTATATGCCGAGTTTTAGTGGTTTAGTTTGAGCTTTAGCCCATTGGTTTGGTTTGGTATTAGTTAGCAATAAGCTCGATAAGATACCGTTTGTAAGTGGATGTATCTGTAACATTTGTATCTATGTGATGCTATCCTTCCTACCTTTAAAAGATAGCTATTTAATATAATATATTTGCTGATAAAAAAATAAATAAATCAATACACATGGTTGAGATCAACCAATTGTAGCATTTTGTACTGAAAAAGATACATAGTTATTATTAGCAAAGGAAGCACCCCATGATTAGCATGAATGACTTTGGGTTACAACGACCCACCACCAAAGTTTGCTTAACCAACTAATCAAAACTTAAACTTGAGTTTTGAAGACTTAATACTCAAGTCCCAACAACAATATTTTACACCTGTTTCTCCATCTTTTATCTCTAACTCATGTTAAATTTCTCTCTATTCACCCTTTATTAAGACTCTCTTTTCTCTCTATTCGGTCTTTGTTGGGCCTCCCTTTCTCTTCATCTCTTTCTAGTACTTGTTGGGCCTTTCTGGTGGTGACAATCAACCCTAAAAAGTTCTTTAAGAATAAAAGTCATTGGTGCTCCCTTCTTTTTTATATAAGAAATGTTAGTCCAAAAAAAAACATAATCCAACCTGAGTTCTTCACAAGGCTTGTTGGACATGGTCACTATAAAGTGCCTTTTTTCTATTAGAAATCACATGTATCAATGTTGGTTTCTCAGATAGAAGCAGGTTTTTTTTTTGTCATTTAACCAAACTTACAGTGATATGTGAAGAGGCTAGAGGCCAGTTGATGGCATCTGGGCACATGTTATCAGTGCATTTCACAGGTGAGGGTCCATGCTTGTTTACCTCCCTTCCTGCAAAAATACACAAAATGGAAGCTCAAGGGGGTGACTGGGCTTTTCTTCAATGTTCTATTTTGGCCCAAGGACTCATGCCCAATAGCCAATTGTCCAGGAATTGGAAACTTACAGATAGACAAGAGTTTGAAGCATCTGAGAAGCTGCATACACAAGAAGGGCATGGGGTCGCTTTCTTCCCTTGAACAGAGGGAGCACAACACGAAGGGACCCTGCTCGCTAATGGAGTGAGTGCAGGTGCATATCACATCCCATGTCATGAAAATAACTTCTCAACTAGCCATAACGAAAACAGTTTAATCACATAAAAACAAGATCCAAACAAACATGGTAGCAAAGCAAATAAATAATCACACAGTTGAGAGTGATTCTGATTCCTGTTCAATCTACTCATTGAATCTCAAACTTCCATTATTGAGTTATGCAACTTGGACTGGTCTTTATCACTAGATAAACTATTTTAAGACAGTCATTTTAGATAAATATCACATCACCAATAACGATAAACAACTAAGCCAATCTGAGTTGACTATAGTTGGAAAATATCCATCCTAATCCTAGGAGTCCCATTCTAATTCTCAACAGGTGGAAAATGTACAGCTTTGTCCACACTACAAGAAAATCCAAACCAAGTTTGTCCAGAACATGTGCTGTACTAGCAGAACACAAATTGGATAGTGCAATTAGGACCTCTTTTCTGCTAAAATATGCTTTATTATCAGAAGAAAAGGCTGAGAATAAGAACAAAGATGATCAATATATGCTTACCAGAAGCTTGAGACACTCAAATCAGGAGTTATGAATCTCGTGGGGGCCACATGCCGCACAGTCATATTTGAATTCTCTTTCCATTTCCTCATGACCAACCCTGATCTGGAATTGTACCGTTGACCTCTCAAGCCCCTAATACCTGGAGCAATTGCCAGAACTGGTGACTTTTGCCCCAAGTAATGTCCATATTACCTCACACCCAAACCCAGGTCAACAGTAACTTCTGGTAGTGGGTTAGTGATATTAATCACAACCTATTAACAGTTTAATCAGCATTATCATTATGAATATTCATAATTTAGAAGTGGAGAAAAGGTAAACAAAGCAAAGATTCAGGTCATTGAAGGAGTGGTGATGGAACTGACCTTACAACCATCTGGAGTCTAGTTAAGGATGTACCACCCGATAAGAACATGGACATTTGTATCAGACAAATTGTAGCCACGAGGCTTTGAGTAATGTTGCTGCAAAAGAGTGAAGACAAAGAAGGAAAGTTCTAGCGCTTGACTCCATTGTTTGATCTACTTCTCCCATACTCTAGTAGTTGTAATGTATATTTCTTCTCATCATCCCATGTGATTCTAGGTTGAACTTTATATATTTTGGCCAAAAATATATTTATTATTCTCACATTATTATAACCTGCATTTAGGGAACCATGGAGGTGTCAAGAAAGAGGTATTCATAGATAATATATATATACACACAATATAAAGCATGTTTGTATTTGAAAGTCTGAATCTTAATCTCCTTTTTGGTTCAGTCCTTCAAATTTAAGCTAAAATCTTACTCTCCTTTTTGGTCAGTCCTTGAAATTTAAGATAAAGGCTATTTCCTTAGGGCAATAACTAATAATAATCCACTGGCCATGCTCTTTTTATGGAGAAGATTGTTTGGGACCAAGAAAAGATTATGGACATTACACGATTGTTTCCATTCACATATTTTCAAGCGACATGTAACCACTCTGCAATATTTTGAGTAAATGAATCAACGTGGGCTGTCTATTGGCATTGATAAGTGCCAACTTAATGAGAAGGCTAATGGAAAACTTTGGGCAACCCATATAACAAACAACAGGGTAAAAGATAAGGGCATGAGTTATCTAATGAGATGGGTACAGTACCACTGTCTCTGAACCATGGTTCTTGTGGTGACTGGTGAGTCTGCCATGTTCATGACCATACAAATTGTGTGGCAAGGAGATGTTAATCGTCATCTTGATATATCCACAAGCCAAGCATATGATCAAGGAAGGTATTCTAGTATGCATGTGTTTGTCTAGCATCAATTATCACCTGGTAGAAACAAGATTATCAGGCACAAAGGATGCAGTGTTTACTCATCCTAATGCAGTATTGCCCTATAATTGAAGGGTCTGACAGGCACTCATCACAGTCCGGCCTGTCTCAATCTCTAAGAATCGGGCTCTTTTTATGCTAGCAGCATGATACTATTGTAACTGTCCACTAGTTCGTATTTTAGTATTACGTTGTTATCAAAAATAATTAATAAAGATATCAAAAACTCTTATGAGACCCTACACTTCATGTTTTAACATGGCTGGGGTCTGATTTCTGTCAGTTTTGCTCATTTATTTCCAAAAAACCAAATTTGGTCGGCAAATGATATCAATTCTCGAACATAGCAATTTCCTACTAAACAAAGATAAGTTTCTCTAGCAGTGGCATGAAAAAAACCAAAACATAAAATGTCATCTTCCAAAGAACCAAAAAAAAAAAAGTATAAAAATGACTCGCCAACCTATGCATAATTTCATTGGAGGGTAAGAGATGCTAATATCCCTTCATGTATCAGGTAATGGACTTCATATTCCTCCCCTCTAACCATGATTTGAACTATGAAGGCTAGACAGTCCCTCAGATAGATAGATGTTCACATACAAGGAAAAGACACCACTCAAGCAATTAACAGAACCCAAATCTACATTTTTCAAGCTGAACCCCTATTTACAGCTAACAAGGTCTAAAACAAACTCCTTAAAAGACCAAATACACTGTCTTGCTTGATAATCCATAGTTCTGTATTCTTATATTTTATCTCAGACATCTTCCATAAAATAGACATTTAGACATTAAAACTTTCAGTATTAATTACATTACTTTCCAATCTAGGACATCAAATTCCATGCCCAGTAGTACCATTAAGAGACAAGTATGAATCACATATTGCAGCAGAAAATTTATGTTCATTATATTTTTCTTGTGATATACTGTCATCGAAATATTTCCTGAACACTACCACCCCTGATACTGTATTTGGAATGTTTGACAAATATGTCATATTGCTACTTTTTATAAATGGCCTCTTAAAATCTACACATTTAAGAAACTAGAGTGCAATAACTAACTAACCATCAACATCGGCTTTGTTCCCACCACGCTTTCACATACTCGTGCCGTCAAGATTGATTGAAACCTATTGAAGCTTAAATTGGTGTCTGAATAAGTTACACGTCAAGCAGACTTCTAAAAACCTTTGTTTCTAAAATTTATGGAGTCCTCAACCAAACAGGGTCAGTATCCATCATTTTCACAAATATTAATCCCTATATAGAATTATTTCATTTCAGATCTCGGAGAATGAGATTATGGTACTTGTGCTGTATTTTTCAATTATTAGCAACCTTTCCTAGACAAGTGTTTATTCTTGTCAGGTATGCCAGTATTACCTTCGTCTCTAAGCTAAAAGCTTTTTCTCTTTTTGCAGCTTACTTTTATTCATGCAGATGTTTATGGGGCACACTGGTCATGACTAGGTAAACAGGCTTGGTCCACTCATGCTTTTCTACAGAAAACCACTTCTGACTGAGAGAACATGAATGTGACAGATTAACTATGAAGGAAAACTACTCAACAAGACATGGCCTTGTTACTGTACCACGAAAAGGAGTACCAGGCACTAGTGGGTCATATAGCATCTTCTAGTATAAATTGTGTTAGATTATAAAAAACAATGGGGGGTTTTACCCCTTCTGAAATATGAATAGTTGCAGCTATTTACTTCAGTGATGCAGTATTCAACTGAAAGAGTTGTTGGCAGTCTAAGTTTAGTCATACCCTTTATGAAATTTCAGATCCTGTTGAAACCATTCATCGCAACCATTGTTGGGATATGGTGCATAAGAATTTCATGTATATCCAAGTGCTCTTGCATGTTCAAGTTGGCTGCAGACACAACATATCCAAAGGTGAAATACTTACGTAAACACTAAATGTAGAGGCATTATTAAAGGTTTACACAGATTATTATATAGATCAATAAATAACGACCCTGTCTGACAGATTTGCCACCAGGGCTGAATTAAAAAAGAAACATTGTCATCGGATTGGACCTTTTAATTGCTAATGATAAGATTATAGCCCAATAATTTGTGGATTCAGAGGGGTCAAACAAAATATCTGAAGTTCGTGTTGTTCAATAAGGAGTCTAACCTGCAACAATATAATAGTAATATCAGAACAAGAATCTATCCTAACTTGTAAGAAAATGTGTATTAACAAGCCTTTCAATGGTGCATCTTACAAGACAGTTCTATTGGACTTGTGATGTAGATCATGTATGCTTTTTTTTATTGCAATAAAATTTATAATAAAAAAAAGGAAGAGAGAGATCCCGATGTAGATCAGGTATACTACATGCAGTATCATAGTATTCTACATGTCGTGATCGATACGAACGAAAAAGACCATCATCCTGTAACCAACTCCGTTCACGAACATGAGTGAACAACTTTTAGGCAGAACTAATAGCCTTTAGATTAAGGACCCACACTCCATCTGGCAAGGTGATGTGATCTTGACAATAATAGCCAACCACAATCTTGTAAATAACTCACTGTTCCTCTCTACTCACATTTTTTTTCTCTGGATGCTTACTGTATCTATTTATTCTACTTATTGATAAACAGTTTAACAACTGAGTATATATACCTAGAAAAGCAAGCCTTACATGCTCTCCTCACCCTGAAGACAGATATCAACATGAAGGTAAGGTTGACTCCCTTCACAAGCATACTTAGAATGACTACTCCATCCTCAAATATGCCATAACTTAAGATTTCCATTTCTTTTGTTGCAGTTGCTTGGTTGGATGCATCGAAAGTTTCGCCAAAATAGCAGTGAAACATTCAAGGATTTCGCTATTGGTAAGTCATGTTGTGCTATGCACATTTAGTTCGAACATGTTTCCAATGCGTGCCCTTCACACACATTGCTGGAATAAGATTAAATGCCCATGTCTACGCATACAAATTAATCAACTCTAGCATGAAGACTCAATAACCCACACTACACTTCACATACCTAATAAATAATGATTTCAAAACCCACACACTCTTTGTGCTACATACAATTGTGGCTTAAATGCATCCTAGGTTCCCTACAAAAAAATTACATTTTTTTTTGCCCATTGACCTCACTATCCAAATCGTTTTAATGTTTCTGTTAGGACACTCTTCTACTTGTCCTTCTGGGCAGCCATCGCTTGATGACCAACATCACTATCCAAAGCCCCACTATGGCTCTAGCCCCTTCAGGCAAGCTCCTAGAGACCATTGTCGGAAATCTTTAACTGGTTTAGAAACAGCAATAGTAGAAGAAGACTATGAAGAAGAATCATCGGTTGCAGCATCTGAGCTCTTCCATGGTTTCCTTGCAATTGGAACCCTTGGTTCAGACCCAGCTATCATAGACCCCTCAACACCAACTTTTTCTATATCTATTGAGAATATAACAGAGAAAGAAACTGAAGCAACAGAGAATGAATTAAAGCTCATCAATGATGAGTTGGAGAAGGTTTTGGGAGCGGAAGCAAAAGAAAATGGTTTCAGTGACTCGTCCAGAAGAAACAGTCATGTCAGCACTGGGAGAAACAGTCATGTCAGCATGGTGAGACATAGTCATGTCAGCACAGGGAGAAGCAGTCATGGTAGTATAACACCACTTAGTGGCAAGCCAAACGAAGGTCTAGAGATCAATGGACATGGAACTGCAGTTTGTCCACTCCAGGAATATCTTTTTGGGTCTGCAGTTGAATTGTCAGAAACAACAACAGCGACAAAGAAGGAGCACAGGGCATCACTTGGAGAGCTGTTTCAGAAGAGTAAAATAGGAGAGGAGAATTCTGGAGTTAACTGTGAGAAGGATGAAAAACGAGCAGAGAAGGAAGCAGATAAATCTGCAGTGCAACTAATGAAAAAGATGCTGAAAAAAAAGGTGTCAAATGCTTCTTCTTGGAGCTCTACAGCAACACCTGACTCTGCTTCAGCAGAAAGGAAACAGCCCAAGGTACTTCAACTATTATTACTAATACTACTACTACTACTTGAACTATTTTAAAAATAGTTTTAGCAAGAATCACTGAAAAGAATACATGACAGTGCAGTGAACATGCTGTTAGTAAACCAATCTGCTAGGTTTGCAGCCGTAGAACACAAAAAGTTTCAGACTTTCAGATACTGATAGTTGTCTTCATGTTCTTCATAAGTGGTCCATAAAAGCTCCAAACTGACAGCTCGAGTACTCAAACTAATGATTGTTTTGTTTCCCTTTCTTCTTAGCCTGTGAAACTATTTTGCTTGTTTTGAATCTTGATAGGTGCATGATTATCTAAATCATGAACTTTCATTCAAGTTTACTTTTACGGTTTTACCATGACATATGGTCTGTAGATCCTTCAAATGTTCCACAAAAAAGTTCATCCTGAAAGCTCAACAACAATGCAAAAGCTTGGCACAACCCAGAAGGTGGAGATGAAAATGAGCACGACCTATGATAGGGGATACAACAACGGAAGCCAGATGCTGCAAGATAATGACATAGTAATATTTCCTCAGAAAGGCTTCTTAAAGGAGAGCCTTAGATGCTACAACAGCCAATTAAATCCACCCCATATCACACCTAGCAGCAGAGACTCAAATGGAATTAGAGAACACTGGATCAAAACAGATCAAGACTGTAAGTATACATGCATTTCCTGGCTCAGAGCACAATGTTCCCACCTTTGTGGGTCTAGGGAGGGTCATCGTGCATGCACTTTACCCCTGTTTTTTTTCCAATCACAACTCACACTAGACTTTTCTGCACTTAGATTTAATCAAAGCATAACTCTCCTACTAGTCTTGTCTGAGGTCATAACTTGTAATCTACTGGTCTGTAGACAGAACTTCATAACGGCAGCTAATTCTAATTACTTAGACTTCCCTATAACTTAGCCAATAGAGTGAAATTTCAAGGGTGATAATGCAAAATAACTTAGGTGCAATTGTAACTCATAGGCATGGTAACATGTCTATTTCATAAGGAATAATTTTAAAATCGGGCTACATAACTAAAAGGTCAATCATATTAGTTGGGTGTGTGCCTTGCCTTTTTTATATGGATCATATTTCCTATTTTTATTAGATGTGAGATTATACTTCTAACATATAACAAACCAACAGACAGAGACATACTTATATAAGACCTAGATAAAGAATATTTCCATTGGGAACCATGTCATGGAGCTATAAAAGGCATAGCTAGCTACACATGTAAATATATACTATTATATTATTAATTATGCTGATGAAGTTCTACGTTTCCAATCACAGACCTAGTCTTGGAGCTCTAGAAAGATAGCAGCAGCTGTATGAGCAGAGCAGCAATCAAGCCCACATTCAAATCAGTAAAAAGTACTATCATGTTTAAGCATCCACTTATTTGTGGTTGTTCCTACTAGTCTTTGAACTACTGTATTATGTTATGGAAATGTTTATGGAATAAACAAGTATAAGAGGCACTCCTCTTATACATTAGAATATGTAAATCAATAACTGTTGAATAAACTACTAAACTATAGTTTATTACATCATAATACGTTTATAATCATTCAAGTACATATTTATCAGATATAACGTCATGTCTAGAAAATACATCATTTAGAAAATGACAGGTAGAAGGGTACAAAATCTACCTGCAAAACATGGGCATATATAGCAAGTTAGATAATCTAGCGTTAATGAGTGGTGGAGACCATGACTAATCCGAGACTGACATGCAACATTGCTTCCAGAAGTTTCTTTGTATTGATTCTCTGCCACAACATGGTTGGCTGCCATAATTCAGTAAATAATCTCGGGCAAACATAGATAAAAAAACCTAGTGATCATTTTCACAGTGGACATAGGTGTCAGGATGATGATGTGGAGCTTCAAATTAGGATATAAGTATACAACTATTATGGTGCTCCACAGACACAGTAGACTACAAATTGCTCGAGATCTTCCTAAAGTGTTAAGAATTTATAAATTGTAAAAAGCCTTATCCTAAAATCTTATTTGGAGATTTCCAAACGGTCTTTCTACTGGCAAAAACATGACATAATGGCAAAACTTATGTTTAGGGGAGCTCTCTTCTGGGTTATGCATGTTATGAATGTGATTACCTTTCAAACAGAACATCAGACCAACTTTGTAATCAAACCTTAACAACATTAATAGCACAAATCTTACCAAACAAAATTCAGACTAGCATCAATCAAACAATAGCTGATAAGAGATCCAATGGTGGGATTAAAGAACGGAAAGGACACAGAAGCAAGAGGAATTCATGAGAGTGAACCTGAAGTATTGTCCTGTTCAAAGGGCTATTGGTTGCTGAGAAAAATGCAGGAAATGAGAAGGGATTTTGCTCATATTTCCTGGTAAATATAGGAAAATTAGATTTCATTTCCTACTTTCTGGGGAACCAAACAGAGGTCAAGAAGAAAAGTGGACGTAGACGAACGGGAAGGCTTGCCTGAGAGATGGATAAGCAGAATGCCAGCGTAGCTCCGACTCCAAAAACTTTGTGGAGCTCGTAATTGCGACAATGATGTTCTGGTTCGTCCTACTTCTGCAGACAAATTGGGGATTTTTGTATCGTCTATTCTTTCGTGAACGAGCTTCGAAAAAGGTGAATCTGGAAGCGAGGGAAGATCCGTCTATTTTAACCTGCGAAATTGAAAACTGAGATGATATCAATTAAGAGCAGCTCCGACGCACTACGATGAGTGATTCGGGCGAAAAATCCGGGGTTTGTTGGGTTACTCGACCAGCCCCTGGTCGATTTGAGGGGATCGAGTTGCTTGGGCAAAGATGGGAGCGCATGGTCAATTCCCTATTCGGACTAGTTAGTCGATTCCTTCTTGACCAATCACATGATAACGTACGTCCTATTAATTTTATCAAAAGATGAATAGTGCATACTGGGTTATTCCCATTGTTTGATAATTTCTAATAGTCCAATGTTTTTTGTTTTCTCTCTCTTACAAAATTCTTTTTCCAACCCTTGAATAGGCCAGACTAAGCTATTTGTATTGGAGATGTTCTAATTGATTTTCGGGTTAAAACCCACCGATAAGTGGATTAATTATATAATATTTAATATAAATTTTAAATTTATCGTAAAATTTTGTCAACATTCAAATCGTCAATGAAGGAGATGAGGGAAAGCGTGTCGAATAGAGAGGAGAAGACTGTTGTTGACAGTATGGCAAAAGCCACTTACTCAAATGACACCGTCTTAGTCGCATATGAAGAGAAAGACAAGTCACGCACCCTTACTTAAAGAAGAAGAATCAATAGTCGAATCACTATTTTTCTTCTCGGAAGAACCACTTGTAGATTCTTGAGATTGTAGTACGAATCTTTTGTCTTTTCCTTAGTATGAATAACATAGTGATGCCTAGTTTTGCTCATGTTTTTAGATCATCCTTGTAATAGCCTTTTGAGGAACCTCACGCACGGGTGTTGAGCAAGTTATCCCTATTTTCAATCAAAGTACCTTCTTTTCGTTACCAAAGTTTCCTGTTTTGAATGGTTCGAGCATTCCATATGGTATTAGAGACCTTCCATCTCATGGCAATGGAAAAGAACACCACCATTGATGAAGCTTTATAACAGACAGAGACGGAACTGGGAGATCTAGACAACAAATAAGAAACATGGAGACACAAATAACAACAATCAAATATCAAGTCATCACCCTGGAAACTATGAGTTCTCGGGTGGAAAATATGGAAAAAAACGATGTTCTCTATACCAAAAAATTTCAAAAATCACCTTCGTACTCACAATCCACTATCCTTTTTGGGTTAGTAGTTGCTTCTTCTAACCAAGAGACGATTTTTCTAACAAGCAAAAGTTCCAGCTTTTGACCCTCTCTATAAAACAATACCCCTAGCACATATGAACATTAGTGGCCTTAAAATAGGCACCAATCCACCTAGATAAACACAACTCTACTCTGAATATGAACATGAGGAAGAAATGAGAAGAACAAGGACTAATAGGCATCTATAATTTCCACATAGTCAGGGGGCATGACTCACTTTCAAGCTTACTTCCAGGTCATGGCCATGATGAGCTCGGTAATGCCTTACGGGCCGTATCATGACCGTGACATCCAACGCAAAGAAGAGATCCTCAACAAGTCCACTTTGGTGTTTTGCAGACCAGATCATGATCGTGAGCCAGACTGTAACAGCTACAACTACAACCGTGAAGCACTTGGTGACCGTCCAGGTTACGACTATGATGCACGCGGTTCTAATGCGAATTAGTATATATTTTTTAGGAAAATTTTCTCTTTTTCCATTACAAATTTGTTAACTATAGGTAATTTAGGGTTAAAAGAGGGGTTCAGTTTTATCAGAGATTGTAATATCTAGGGTTGAAGACCTTGATTCTAGAGATTGATGAGTGAAGACTGGTGAAGTGAAACATCAAATTGGTAAAGTGTTTCAACTTTTTTTTTATCAATAGATGATGAATTGTTTCGCTTATTTCTCGATTCTTTCTTATTCTATGATCATGAGTAGCTAAATCACTATAATCTAAGGCAATGAGTGAGTAGGGAATTTTTTTTCCATGCATTGGGTGCTTATATAACCATGTAAATATTCATCTAGGTTAAGTATCCTTGGTTGATTCATTCTTAATACTTTATCTCCTCTGTAAGCTTGATACATAATTAAAATTGGTACCAAATACTTTGAAAATGAGGGTAGTAATTAGTCTAGAATTACTCATGAGTTGGATTTAAATCCTAGCTAGAAATTGTAGGGTCTGTACAGTTGCAATAGCCATAAATTAATACTCAAAAGTTAGAAATTTCCATAGAACTTTATGTTTTGGGTCTCTCTACACCTAAATTAGGAATGATTAGGCAGGTAGATTCCATTAGGGTCCTAAGCTATAAAAAAAAGTTAGGATTAGTTAAAGAGGAAGTTCGATAGTCAATTTGACAAGGTTAATAAGATATCCAGTGTCATGAGTGTGTCTCTACAATTGATGCGGATGCATCTTAGTGTCTAATTCGACACTTTTAGCCCACTCTTTAACTATTTTCGTTTCATTTGTGTTGGTTAGGTGATCAATTATTCCTTTTTTATTGCTCTTGGCTATTTTACTTTTGACAAGAGAAAATGGAACAAAAAGGAGCATTTTTGGAGAAAATGGAGCCATAAACTACTTCAAGGAATCTTAGAGTAGAGTTGATCTTCCGAAGGGCATAACTCTCTTACACGAGTTCTGATTTGGGCCCGTAAGATATCAAATCGAAGGGAATCAGGAGCTCTACACATTTTTTGAGCATGTCGATCACCACGGGCGTGTCGACTAGCGTGACGCCACTCACCACGAGCGTGGGAAGCAGCGTGGAGAAGATTCGATCGAGACGAAAGCTGCTGTTCTAGCACGCCACTCACCAAGAGCGTGGCGAGCGACGTGACCCGATTTTGGTAGCAAAAAAATAGGAAAGTTTTACTTCTTGTACTCGAAGTTTACTAGCAATATAAGGCTTTTAGGTCAGAAAAATAGATATCTACGTTGTATTGAGAGAAGAGAACCAATTTGGGAGCTTGATAGCAATAGTTAAGGAGATTGAATCATCAAAAACGGTATTTTGTATCCAATTACTTGCTTTTATGAATATGTCTTCTTCATCTATATGTTCGATTGCTTCTTTAAGTGCCATGAACAACTAATTCATTAATCTAGGTTTCATGGGGAATTAAGAGAATTCGTATGTTGCAATGATTAGTTTTTAATTCTCTATTTGTCAATTCCAAATTCTAGGGTTTGTATTAGTTGCACTTAACTCTAGATTTAGATTGATCATCTAAACTTGAAATGCTAGATTGTTAATTATCACCAGCAAGGGGAGATTAGTGATTGGAAAATAACTAATACAAGTCGGGTTAGATTCTAATTAGAAATAATAGGTTCAACATGATTGTAATAGTTATAGATCACCAGGTTAAAAGTTAGAGATTTCTATATCGGTAATGCATTAAGGCTTCCTAAATCTACATTAGCAATAACTAGGTGGTTAGTAGTTACTAGGATCCTAATTATCTGCAAGGGAATTAGGATTAGTGCATGAGGAGATCCGTTTCCCTTTGGACAAATTGACAAAGTTGGATTAATTACTAAATCATTGTGATGTATGTGCCTTTATGAACCCGGGAACTCTAGATATTGTTAATCTTGATTATTTTCTCTTTATTCTCTCATTGCACTTGCGTGGACTATGAGTTACTTAATTTTAAACTATTACTTTTCATTGTTACTTTACCAAATCAAACTCTTTTCAAGATCCAAAACTGTTTAATAAACAATTAAAATAGTTTTAGTGTCCTTCTGCTCTCATGGATACGATAACTTAGGGTCTTTCCTATTGACCGATATACTGCCGTACCGCAAGGATTAATTTACCTAGTTTATTAGGTAGGTTTTCCTTGTGTCATCCCTCCATTGAAGGCAAATTCTAAGGATACCGTAGAGATTGGTATGGCTTATATGTGTATTTTATTTTTTATAATGTAAATCAAATTTTATGAAGTTTAAATTGGATAATAAATTTTTTAAACTAGTGTGTATAACTGAACATTATATAGTAATAATGTAGAGATATACATCAATATTATGGTTGTTGAGTTGGTTAAAGGCTCTCTTGCATTTCCCAAGATAGATGTTTGAATCTCCTAGCACACATATTTTTGGGTAATGTGTTTATTTTCTAGGCATTTGGTATTGGGCTTACATTTCGGCCCTATAAAACAGTAGCCCCAATAAATTAATCGGATTCGGTTAATAATCGATACCTAATGGGTAGTAAAAAAACTACCCATAACCGGAACCGGTTAAATCGGTTAACCGACCCGGTTGCTTATCGGGTACCCATTAACGTCCGGTTCGGTTAAAAAGTGGTCCAGTCCGGTTCAATTACATCGGGTTTTTTGGGGTTTGGTTTTTCCGTTTCATCCATACCCGTAAAGTTGCAAGTAAAGAACATTTCATCTTCAATTTTAATTAAATTTACTTTTTTGTGTTCCTTTGTGTCTACATGACCTTAAAAATGCCGAGAGCTGGTTCGGGAAGCTGAACTAACAACAGGACAAAACGGAGCGAGGATCGAGAAGTTCCACCTGCACCTCCTCCACAAGCCCCACGCAAGGAACCCGAGGTACCAGAAGATAAGGATAGCCCACTGAACTTCCAAATTGGTACGCCTAACATCTCATGTCTCTTATTTGAATCTGTGGAGGATAGGAAACATCACAAACTTTTGCTGAAAGAGGGGTTTATGGATTAACAAATTCATAGATCCCGAGATGTTTGATCACCTCCGTGTTACGGAGGAATTTGAGACCAATTTGAGGAACATGGGCTTCGGTGTTATTTTAGAGTGGAACTGTCATTCTTATGAGAAACTCGCAGTGCATTTTCTCACATCCATCTTTAAGATAACAGACTTGGTGCACTTCCGCCTTTGTAGGAAGAGGTTGAAACTTAGAGGGCGCCAGTTGGGAGAACTCCTGGGTTTCACTAATGGGATTCCAAGGGAACCCCCATGTAATACTGAGGAATAATAGAGGGCCAAATCCCACGATAGTGAAAAATTTAGCCTGGGAAAACCAAGAGGATAGCTTCCCCTACAGTCCACTACTTTCAAAAGGTACTTTGCTACCTTATCTTGCCCACCCATCCTAGTCAGTGGGGTTGGGTCCTCTTCCGGGGTATCTCATA
>JAYMSW010001296.1:0-17107 GCA_036897725.1 Erodium texanum | reverse complement strand
GGGCTCTGAATAGCCCACAAAAAGCGCAAAGCCCGCAATACACAACATTAGTGCCATTCTAGGTTTTGCTCAACAGAACGGTGTCGCTTGGAGGTTTCCAACAAGATACACAACAGAAGCCCTATATTTTCTCTCTGCCTCTGTCTATTTAAGTCCCTCACGGTCACTTGTGCTGCGATATTCAAAAGCGTCCTGTGGCGGCGATGAATGAGGCGGGGCTGGGTTAAGCAAAGAATAGGGGCGCTCCAATTCCTGCATTTTTGATGTTTCCGTCAGATTTCGCTAACCTGGCGCCGTAGGCCCGCAGCACGAGCCACTCCGGCTGGTTTCACATGAATATCATGGTTTGTCTTTCTCTATCTCGATTTGATGCACTCATTACCGTGCAAGGCAAAGTGTTTCCGCCAAATCTCTTGGCGGATTAGTTAATTTATGGATATAAACTGAGGTGGATTGGAACATGTAACAAGGTTACTGAAGTTACTGTTCTAGTTGAGCTGAGATTGAGCAAGCTTTCTTATTCAATTTAAGACTCAGTAGAAATGCATTTGCTTTTTCTGGAAAAGCATGGTATATATTTTAAGCTTTGTATTGTCTTTTGGTGTCTCTTGATGTAAATATAATTGTTCATTTTCTGGTGTTCTCTGTCAGTATCTTCCATTTTTGGGAAATTGAATGATGAATATCTTTATGCAAAAGCAGCATCCAGTATATTGGGTGCTATGTGCACCTCTTACTGAGTTAGGGACTATTAGCAAGTAGGAACTCATGGGTACATTGTTGTGAACTGGAGCACTGTTAAGTCCACTATTCTTTAGCTTTTCCAGATATTGATCAGGACACTTATTTTTGAAACAGACTGAGCATATTTTGATTGAAGAAGGGAATGATGCAACTCAATGTGCAAACACAATATCCACTCACAATAAGCTGTGAGTATCACTTCAACTAGATTGTTTTGCATCTTTCATACTATCAGTTTCTTTTTTGAAAATTGACAGAAGGCAAAAGATTTTCTTTTGGCATCAGATACCAAATGGAGGCATACAATAAAAAATTGAGTTTTATGGGGTCATTTTTTCCATATTGTTTTTGAATTGAAGTAAAGGAATGTTTAACATCTTCGTGCAAACCAGAAAAGACAATACTTGATTGTAACACTCAAATCCATCATTATAAGATTTATTTCCTATTATCTATTAGATACCAAATGAAAACCTGCATTTTGATTTTTAGTTGACAATTTATTTATTTATGAATTTGAGCTGGGAATGATGAAAGTTCTATGTGCAAACGCAGCACCCAGCATCTGGGTGCTATGAGCGGCATTTCCACACGAGATTTCTGACTATCATATCATATGCTTACACATAGATTTTATTTTTAAAAAATCAGGTTAATGCAATTAGTCAGGTAAAAAGCTTCAGTCTTCTCTCTCATAGTAACCTTGCTTTTGACTTGTAGTGGCCAATTCAATTATATATTTTTTTAATTGAAGATGGGAATGATGAAAATCTTTATGCAAATGCAGCATCCAACAACTGGGTGCTATGAGCGGCATTTCCACACGAGATTGCTGACTTTATCTTATCATATCTGTTGCATATATTTTTTGAAAAAACCCCCAGAAAAGGCAACTCTTTAGGTAGAAAATCTGTATTCTGATTTTTACTGGACAATATATTTATTTATGAATAGGTGAGAATGATGAAAATTTATGTGCAAACGCAGCACCAAATGGGTTCTATGAGCGGCATTTCCACACGAGATTTCTGACTTTATCATATTATATGCTTACCTGTTGCAACTCTTTAGGTAGAAAATCTTTATTCTGATTTTTACTGGACAATATACCTATTTATGAATAGGTGAGAATGATGAAAATTTATGTGCAAACGCAGCACCCAACAATTGGGTTCTATGAGCGGCATTTCCACACGAGATTTCTGACTTTATCATATTGTATGCTTACCTGTTGCTTATTTTATTCTATAAAAAAATCCAGGTAAAGTTTCCTATCAGATAAAAAACTTCAGTCCTCTTTAGATACCAAATAGAAATCTTGCTTTTGATTTGTACCAGACAATTTATTTATATAATTTTTGAATTTAAGATGGGAATGATGAAAATCTTTATGCAAACGCAGCACCCAACAACTGGGTGCTATGAGCGGCATTTCCACACGAGATTTCTGACTTTATCTTATCAAAGTGTTGCATGCTTTTAAAATACTCCAGGAAAAGGCAACTCATCAGGTAAAAAGGGTTCAGTCCTTCAATGTTATTGTTAGTATACTATTGGTATCAAGTATCAAGTAAATCATACTGTGATATCTCCTGTTATAGTGTAATAGATTTACTGCATTCGTCAATTTAAGTTTGTGATGGTGAATATCTTTGTACAAACGCAGCATCTTATCATTTGGTGCCATGAGTGGTATTTCCACACGAGATTTCTGACTTTATTGTATGCTTACCTTCTTGGTTATTTGAATATTGTGCAAATTCAACATGTTTAATAAATTGAAGATACAGTTATTTATAATAAATATGTTGCAATTGATATGTTGTAATCTAGAATCCTGGGCAACACTTAGACTAATCCTTTATTCTTATTTAGATGCGTAAGTGGCATCTGATTCAGTGATTCCTGGGCCCATATCTTGTCCATCTTCAAGGGTAGTTAGTTTATTTAATAACCTTAATTACTCCCATTCCATGTCTTCGTTCTTCAACATGCATGTTATTCTGTGGATGGGTGAACATCGTGTTTCATTGAATTAAACTATATCCATTACTTTTGATAAGAACAACTTATAATCTGCAGTATGGGTACTTCTTGAAACTTTGTTCATAAAGAACTCTAGCCACTGAGCATTTTATAATCTTTACATTCAAGATCATGATTTCAATTTTGGCTTGTTACTTGAAGCTCTACCCATGTAGTCCCCTTGTTTTAATGTTGGATATCTTGTAAGAAGACAAATCAAATCTTTCTACACCCCAAAAGCACTATATGTGTGTGAGACTGTAGTTCTTGTGAATCAATTATTAATCCTTATTTCTTCTATGTATATGCACCTTCCTCCAAACCCAATTATTATTTGGACTCTAATGTTTGGAAATTTGGGAAAGCATCTGAAGTAAAACCATTGGGTCCTTCACTTTTTAAATTTTGCTTCTTTTAGTGGGCTTGTGTAACTGGTATTCAGTTATGTACTGTTGGGTTGGTTTTCTGCTTTACATTTCATGGACTGGCATCCGGAGGCTTCTTATAATGCTTTTGATTCTTATAATGTGAAGGATTATTGACGTGGCAACTTCAGCAGGGGCTAGCTGCATAGTTATGTGAAGTTCACTGTCTGGAGCTCCTGAGGTAGCAAAAGTAACATCCCATATGATGCAGTGTGATGGAAGCCCAGGGAAATAACTAGACATGGTACGGGCAAGGTGCCATGGCCCAATTCGACTTCCATCAATTACTGAGATCATGTGCCCACTTGATGTTTTAAGGTTGGGGCATAGTAAGATCTTTTATTGACGTGTGCTTTCAAACCATGCTGTCTTTGTATGACACCCGTTTTTGTATTCCTAAAGCCGTAGGGAGGGTGATTTCAAATGACCTTGTATGTTTGTTTTGTTCATTTGCTCTGTTGTTCAGGCTGATGAGTTTTCTTGGCACATGGGTTGTAGCATTTATAACAAAACGTGCAAAGATGATGTATCCCAGTACCAAATGAATGGATTTTGTATGCTCCTAGATTGTCTTTGATATCAGGTGTAGTATGGTTTTTAAGCTTGTACGCTGAGGTTAATCCATGTACAGAATCTAAACCTTTTCTCTCAGTCTCGGATTCACTGAGTTTTTTCCTTGTTCTTGCAGCAGATGTTTAGCAAACAAGTCAGAATATACTTACCGAAGAGTTGGCTGATTTAACAATAATCAATAGTTTCCTCGTATTTATTCATACATTCAGGTACCCTGATTGATGCATAGATCTTCATTGATGCGGGGTTAAAATACTTGAGTCCATTTATCATGACGAACTTAAAGATGATGATCTGTCGATGGACACCACCTTGGATTGAGCTTTACATGGATTGCCGACAAGCGCTCATTTAGTGCACAATGGGCACCTCATCCACATCCAGTTTGGTTCTCATCTCAAGGTTTGAGAATCGTTTCCCCATATAACAGCAATTGTCAACAAAAAGTAATGATAATTGCAAGATACAACAAAACTGTAGTTACTTCATTCACTACCTATGAATTATGATACACAAAAAGAAAAGATAGCATATAAAGAAAACATGATCATTATATTCAAAAGGTTTACAGCAATCCTTTTCTCTTTTTGTTACAAGGAACGTATGCGTATGGCTCCTTCATTTTAATATGCTTCAACCAAATGTACTGAGGAAAGAACTGACCTTGCATGATATTTACACTAGTTTAGTTCAATTCTTCTGCACTTCATTCTGCAGCAATACACTTGCTTGAAACTTGTAACTTGATCCACGATCACAACAGTATCAAGCCCAGGTTCTGACACTGCTGTGGTTGATTCATTTACTTTCCCTAATTTCAAACTGAGATTCTAGTGCATATCAAGAGCAACAACACAATGGTTTCAGTACTTTCTTGACATCATGAACTGCAACCATTATCTTTACATATTTCTCACTGCTTGATGTCCAAATGTAGATCTTTAGTGCCATGTGTAACACTTGAAACCTCATTAGAAAGCTTTTTATCTACTTTCTTCTGTAAAGTCTTCTGAAAATCAGTAGCAGACAATGATAGCACCTGGTTAAGCAGAAGCCTGACTCCACTCTCCTTCACAAGTGCATACCTGGGTTTGATCCTCCCTTCCAGACTGTAACTAAAATATTGCGGAAATTTTACAAGCTCTGAGTTCGGATAATCCATGGTCAGAAAGAACTCCCATTTCGGTAACAAGTTCTCAGTCAAGCTGAAAGTATATAAAGCTCCATATCTAGTGACCATGGTCTTAACTTCCTCCAAACTATATCCCCTCTCCAAGAAAAATCCTGTAGTAGGCTTCAAACTGGCCTCTATACTTAAACCGAATGTCTGGGGAAATCGAAGTAGAAGACGGGTAACATCAATCCCCAAAGAACGAAAATACTCAGCTGTAGGATGTAGATTTTCCTCCACACTGTAACTCACAATAGTTGGGCTTCGTGTTAGAATCTTACCTATGTTCTCCTTTGAGAGTCCAGTTTCCTGGAGGAAATCAACTGTTGCCTTCAGTTTCTGCCTGCTGTAAGTGAGAAGCGCTGGAAACCGGAATATCACTTTGGCCCATTTTTTCTTGTCCACACCCAATTTTTCTAAGAATGTCATGGTGGGTATTAGGTTTTCAGAGAGACTGATTCCACACAATTGAGGTCTTTTGTAGATGATGGTAGCAATGTCCGATTTTTGTATTCCAAGATCAAGTAAGAACTCAATTACAGGCTTGATCTTCCCATCTAAGCTGTAGTAGGCAAATGCCGGAAATCTGTGTGTGATTGCCTTGATCTGCTCATGATCCAAGCCAATGTCAATGAGGTATGCAACGCGAGGAGGAAGATCTCCAGCTGAGCTGGTCTCACTTACTCGAGCTATGGCCTTCTTCTGGGTCTTTGAGTTATGTATTGATTGATGCAGAGGAGTTGGTTTATCTGATGCAACAGGTTCAGCTGGCTTCTCTATGGTGGGTGTGTCTGGAAAGCTCTCCACCATGCTTACAAAGATATCTTTATACTCTTCATGGAGGGATTCAAGGTACGGAATAAGAACTTCCCTGATCTCAATAGTTGTAAGCTCTCTTCCTGCATTAACAAAAAGAATGAAGCCTAAATTTAGACGGCACCAACATCATTGTTTTTTGTTTATTGTCACTAAGGAGAAGTTGTAGCGAAGGAATATCGAACCTACTAAGTACCGAGACTTGTGAATAGAATGAAGCCTTGCAACAAGGTGGTCAATGAAAAGGACGGACTTGTTGCTGGTTCTGGCAGCCAGTGCATTGCTGAGACCTTGTTTCCTCAAGAACAAAGTCAAAACAGCCTTGGCTTCTTCTTTTTCTGAAGCTAACAGGGCTTGGGAAATCTCTCTTACGCTGTAGGGTCCATCTATTCCAGAATCAGCTGCTATATGTAATAGCAAAAGAGAAAAAGCATGAGTGCAACTATTCGATATTTGGCTTCCAAATCGATGACTTCAGTAACTCACCAGCACTCGACTGGCAGACCATCTTCTGATGAAACGAAACTCGATTCCTGTTGAAAAAGACAGTTCAGTGTAAACATAAACACTGTATGTATCAAGTATTGGGTACTCACTCATAGTCATACACCATATACAGTTAAACCATAAATCATCCATTCATACAGAAAATATGGTGTAGGTTAAAATATAGTATTCCATTTTTATATCTGCATTTGATGACTATATTCAACTGATTTGCACATTCAGAAACAGTACCCAGTAGAAACCTAAATAGTCTAATAGCTCAAATTATATGGACCAAAACAGTAATGAACCTCACGAGAACGTAAGAAAATAAGAAGAAAAGTAATAAATAAAAAAAAAGATTCGTGAACTGGATAAACGACCCTTCCATGAACTATCCAATCAATCATCAACAACAAGTAAAAAATGTTGCTACTCTACTTATCTTTTGGGTCAAAATAAAATTGAAGTTTAATCTTCAGCTCAGTACACAAACAAATTTAAGAACATGCGAGAAAGATTCAAGGAAGAGAAACGATGATGAAAGAATAGTAAGTAACCGTGTGGGAAGTTCAGGTCGTGAAAGGAACGATAAGAAGGTCGGAGACGCCCTGACTCCACAGAAAGCGGTCATCTTCTTCTACCTCAATGCATAGACGAAAGCTATTTTTGGATAATCTGTGTGGTTCACCTTTTACGGAGCTAGACGATGACGAAGAGGAGAAACCTCTGCAGAGTATTTTATTTACAGCAAAGCGGCATCGTATTATTTTTCCAGCACGTTGATGTGGGCTGGGCTACATCTATGAAAAATCTGAGCCCAATATACACAATGTTGGATTTCTTTGGGTTTAGTCATTGAGATTTTTATATCTCAGTCTTGATTGGACCAAACATATCCAGTAAATACTTTTAAGGAACATTATTATATACTATATGGTGAGTCATCATGCTATCAGTATAGCCTATAGAGGAGTACTGATCTTTTGGATCTCCTTTTCTTGATATTATAAACCTCTTGTCGTTGTTATCCTCGACGAGCCTTCAATCAATTCCATACCCAATCTACTTTCCAACTCTAACTGCTCCTCTATTATTTCACTTCTTTTCTTAAAAACAAGTCCTCACTTCTTCATTTCTGCATCTCCTCTCCTCAATCTCTCTGGTAAGATCTTTATTTTCAAATTCATTTCTTAGTTAAATTCATCTGCAACACATGTGGATCATTACGGATCTTTGCTTGGAATTGGATTGATGGGTCACTTCGTACTGCTTAGTCTGTTAGGGTCTTTTCAATATTTAAGCCATACCTCATCAACATGATCTAATATATGAGAAATTTTCTTGGAGACGTACTCGAATTTTGTTGGAGAAATGGTTTGTTTGTGATACTGATTCTACCTGTTAATTAATTAATGTAGAACTTGCCAACTTAAGTTGGCTTACCTTTTTTTTATACCCGAGGTCCTGAGTTGAGTTTACTGATAAAAAAATCATTAACTCATCCTTGGTTAAGATTTTATTGAGATATTTGTAGTTCTTGTACAGGTTAAGGTTTCCGATAAGTGGATGGCCGGAAATGGGATGTTGCAGAAATTTTTGAACAGCCCAGTTGGTCCGAAAACGACACACTTTTGGGGCCCTGTCTTTGGCTGGGCCATCCCCATTGCGGTGCCCTCAGCTCCCATGAAAATATCTCTTGTTTGTTTCAGTTTGAGATGGATAATATTAAAGATTAACAACAATTAATTACACTACAGGCAGCTATGGATGCAAGGAAACCCCCCGAAATGATATCTGGCAAGATGACCGGAGGTATATTATATATATATCTTGCTTAGCTTCTTCATTAATTAATTTATGGAATTACTTGTTGATGGTACAGTGATGTGTGTATACTCGGCGTTGTTCATGAGATTTGCATGGGTGGTAAAGCCACAGAACATCCATCTTCTGGTGTGTCATGTCTCCAATGAGACCGTCCAGCTCTATCAGCTCTCTCGCTGGGCCAAAGTTAATGGGTAATTAATTATACTTGATCTCACTCTCCTTTTCTTTTTTTTTCTTTCAATTCTCTCTCTAACTATTCAATATCTTCTTTCTCAGATACTGGCCGAAGAACAAAGAAACACAGTGAATTAAAATTTACATGTGCATTGCACACCCAACCCAAATAAATTTAGGGGACGAATATGTGCACGCTTAATACATAATTTAATTTGGCTTCATTTTGTTTCGGGAGTATTTACTAATTAAATCTTTTTTATTGTTTCATTTGCTGCATAATTAAAAGCAACTGTATATGATTGTTTTCTTTCTTATTTTCAAAACATAACTTGATTAGAAACGGTCTTCTTGATCCATATTTTCCTGTTACTTGCTATGAACCAAGCATGTTAAAAAAACGTAGATAAAATTGATCTTATAATTGTAGGTGAGGTTGGGTATTCCGTAAATATTCTTCTAGATATAGTAAGAACTGCAATTTGTGTGGTTATAATTGAATAAAAGGTTAATTATAAATATATACACAATTTTTTTTGTTGTTTTTCATTTAATTACATTAATATATAGTCTTATTAAATTCATACATTATTCTTTTAAAAATTAACAAATTTAATGATTATGTTAAGAAAACTGTTAAGTTACTGTTCATTTTTTTAAAATAACAAAATATGAAATACCAAAAGTTATAGTTATATTATGAAAATATTATTTTGTCCTTCTTTGTTTAACAAAATTACATAATCTGCCATTTGAAAATGTTTTTCTATCTTATCCTTCTTTGTTTGACAAAATTACATAATCTACAATTTGAAAATGTTTTTATTTAGTTTATTTATTATGATTATATTTTGAAAACACCATCTTATCCTTCCTATATCCTTTAATCGGCGGAGCTAACTAAGAGTATTTACAATGATGAACAGTTTCTTGTCGATCTACTAGATGAACTCAAGCAAATCTTCGATTGGTTGATACTATTTCAACACAACATTTATTTATTTATTTATATTTTATCAATCTATTTCCCATATATTCAAGTGAACTTTTTTTGTTTATGTTGTGATTAGTCAATTTCTTGGAATATCGCCTTTAAAATGGCTCTTTGCAACACGCCACTTTTTATTTCTTTTTTCTTTTTTCCATTAAATTTTTTCCCAACTCCTATCAATATAACCGATCATTCCAAAACCCTCCACACATTTTTCCCGATTTCTTCTTTCATTCTATTAATTCATTCTCATTTTCTTACTTTACTTGTTCTTATACCATGGATCTTAACAATAATATCCCTCCATTCAACACAATCACACTCACGTTTTTCCTCAACCCTAATCAAATGAACATATCATCTCAATCTTTTCCAATTCCTCACCCCCACAGTTTTCGAACTATATCAAGATGTGACACTATATGACAATAGGGGAACCTCAATTTCGTGGGTATGCAAATGCCAAATTGTCCCCCAAAACCCATGAACTCAACTATGCAAGACAGGTGGTTTGTTCGAAGCCTCGAACAATTACCATCGATCTCATCGATAAGAGTTAATCCGTAAGAACTATTAGGCTCGATGTCAATGATGACGACGTCCTAGTAAAGGAGCAACCGTAACCTGTACAAGATAAATTGAAGACTATCTAGATATCGTGAAATGTAAAAATCAAAAAGGTATTCATTTGTTTTCTCTAGACGTCCAAAACCATCATTGTGAATGTCGTAAAAGCTTCGAATATATATACGAAGGTTTGATTTTTTCTAGATTGAAACGAGCTAACGATTTTGTACTCTACCACCGTTTGGAGAGGTACAAAACCATGGTTCTAAATAAAACAGAACAGGTAAATGCGGGAGGGAATAGCAACTGTCAGTTTAGAGACAGACTAGATTTTTGTTTCCCTCCCAATGCTCTAGCATCGTACTCGTCCCCACAACACAACACAACAAGCCATTACCATTATCCCCAAATCTTAACTACACCTACACCAGTCCTGAACTACTCTCTCCGATTTCTCTTCTTCCTTCACCTTCCACTCTCTCCCCTTAACCCTAATTTCTCAGAGTCAACCCTCCATGGATGTTACTTCTCTCCACCACTGCAATTGCTTTTCTCCTCCTATTCGTCTTCGTCGCCCTCCTCTCTCCAGGGTTTCCATTTCAGTGTCCAGATTCCCTCGTCACGGCTCCTCGATTCGCCGGAGAAATCTCTGCTTGGCCTCGGGCTCTGATACTCTACTCGCTGGCTCGCGGAAGGATGACGGCAAGCATTCCCAAATTGTGAGCAAGAAGGGAGAAGAGTCTGGTGATTTGAAATCTTGGATGCACGAAAATGGCCTCCCTCCTTGCAAAGTCTTGCTCAAGGAAAGACCTTCCTACGACGAGAAGCTTAGCCCCATACATTATGTTGCCGCTAGTGAGGATCTTCAGGTCTCCTTATCTACAATTTTTCTCCCTCTCTTTTGTCTTCTTTCGGTTTTGTTGGTGAATCTTATTTTTCTCCCTTTCTCTATTGCAGGTCGGTGATGTAGCCTTCTCTGTTCCTAATTCACTTGTTGTAACTCTCGAGAGAGTTTTGGGGAATGAAACCATTGGTAAGCTGCATTTCCCTTGGTGTTGCATTTCTTTTTCGTTCTCATAATTTACTTAATGGCGCATCTTGGTGTGGCCATGTCATGATCTTAACAAGGAAAAACTGGAAAATTAAGAACAACAAACTGAAATATTAAGATTTAAAGTTGATGAAATCTCATCCACAATGGCCGAGAACCCAAATACTCTAGTGAGGGCAGATACAAATTTGATGACATCTAGATTGTCAATGACATTACATAGATATAGACATGTAGATAGCTGTCTATGTCCTGCTACAATCAACAATATCTCAAAGACACTGTGTGCACAGGCCCAGTAAGGAAGACTACTGAAATACCATTGCCTTCCCCTAAATAGCCAGCACAATTACTGACCCAACTAAACTAAAACGATGTTGTCGGCCTCCCATCTCGTATCTTCAAATGTTGTCGCATAATTTGTGGGAACAGTGCCGTTTGAAGCTGCATATTTAAATCCTAGCAATTACAGTTCCTGTGTCATGGCAGGCTATTAGTGATGACTTCCTTGTTTTGAAATCCCCCTACTCTATACATACAAGACAAGGCGGTTTTGCAAGAAAAGAATAGGGGTTGCTTGGTTGGAGGCTTCTCTTTCTAGCCTATCCAGTTGAAGGCATACCCAGATCAGCATAAGTAGAGCTGGTATTGAGTGCATGGAACACTAGGAATACATGGTATTCAGTTTGATAGTGCTTTTCATTTCAAAACAAGTACTCTTTTCAATTTTTTAGATTACTAGAATTAGTGTTTCACTTTCCTACCCACCATGTCATTGTATGCCCCACTTGCTAGAATCGGAAATAACGAACTCATACACATACACATAGGCATGCATAGGCTACTTCCTTAAAGGAAAGTGGACACTTATATTCGAATATCTGTTTCAGTGAAGGAGAATTATTTTGGAACGGTAAAGTCCAACGATAGTTTTCTATTTCCTGCTTTTATCGCTTATTGTGATGATGCTCAAGCATCAAGTAGGCTTCTTTCTGGTTTAAAGCCCTCAAATCTGCAAAAAAAAAAAAGAATCGCATTTTCTGTTCTTTACATTCCTCCAGAAGCCTTTGTTGCCTTGCTGTTTTGATAGTCGGTGGCCATATTTGCACTTGTTACTTGGTAATTAGTATTAGTATGTAAGATTAGTTGGTGTGCATATATTATCACAGTAAATATAGATAACTATCATATGGTATTGTCCACAAATGCTTCTTTACCCCATACAGCGTCCACCAGAATCTGTTACCTTAATGTTTTGTCCACGGTGAACTCCCATAATTTTAGTGAGAGTTATGGACAAATGTTAAATGACCATTTAACCTTTGTTATGACTTTAAATTTTAAGAGACATGTCTTTCGTCCTCCCCTTTCTCAACTTCACTCTATCTTTCTCTTACCCATCTTTATTTGAATGGTTATTTATTCATGTGAAAATAAGAGTCAAGCAAACAACTTGAGTCAACAAAAAATAAAATAAAAAGTACAATAAATTCATGCTAGAACTGAACTGAAGGAGATTGAATTGCTGGTGGAAGTAAATTTAAGTGAATTGGTGGAATGAGAATCAGGGGTGGAGAGGTTTTACTCCAAATTCTCTAGTTATTGATTTGTGAGCGCATGCAATTATGCATTGCATAACAAAACTCAAGTAACTCAAGAGGGTGTTAAGATTTCATGTTATTCTTGCAGCGGAACTATTAACGACAAACAAGTTGTCCGAATTGGCCTGTTTAGCATTGTATCTCATGTACGAGAAGAAACAAGGAAAAAAGTCTTTCTGGTACCCCTATATAAGAGAACTTGATCGACAGCGAGGGAGAGGGCAGCTAGCTGTTGAATCTCCCCTTCTCTGGTCAGAAGCTGAACTAGCTTATTTGACAGGAAGCCCCATAAAGGTAAGTGCTAACTCTCTGTTGGTATAAGTTGAATGCTAATGACTCGTTTCATTCATTCTCCATATTTGTAATTGATTAAATATATAACAGCTTGATAAGTTGTATGACCAAATTGTGGTGGTGATGAAATAGGCTGAAGTTATCGAGAGAGCTGAAGGAATTAAAAGAGAGTATAATGAACTGGACACCGTCTGGTTTATGGCAGGGTCTCTGTTTCAGGTTATACACATGATTGTTTTTACTGACACTAAAGAATAATGTCCTCATATATTAATTTAGTCGTCGTTATTGTTTACTTTATCATTTTAGTTTTAACTAGTTTTGGGAGGTAGTTCCAAATTGTGAATTTTCATGTCATATCTTTGTGACCTTCTTTATTTATACTTTGCAGCAATACCCCTTTGACATTCCTACGGAGGCATTTCCATTTGAGATTTTCAAACAAGCATTTGTTGCAGTGCAGTCTTGCGTTGTTCATTTACAGGTGAATGTGTCCCATAAAAACCAATGTACTTACTTTTAGATATGTCATAGTGGAAGGATTACTCAGCTCTTTGTCCTTGTATCTGTTTCTCAAAATATTATTTTATCATCAACATTATATTACTGAATGTTTGCTTCTTGTACCTATAGAGGAATTGGTACCCTGGGATTTGCCATTTTGACTTGCTTGAATAGGTGACTTAAGATTCATTATTATCATTTCTCCCTCCCTCTCCTGCTTTTGGGTTATAGGTCACAGTAAAGTGGACCTTTGTGTGAGTGTAATACAACAGCCATGCTAAATAACTAGGTTCCTGGGTTAATCTTCTTAGTCACAAAATAACGATCTCAAGGGATTAATATTTTTTAAAATATCACAAAGATAATTGACGTTGGAAGAGTTCACATTTCTTTTTCCTTTTATTATGTTTTTTTTAAATGAGGCACCAAACTGACGATTTGGCTTCTTTATGAACACAGAAAGTCAGTTTGGCTCGCAGATTTGCCTTGGTTCCTCTTGGGCCCCCATTGCTAGCTTACAGAAGCAACTGCAAGGCAATGTTAACTGCAGTTGATGGTGCAGTTCAGCTAATCGTTGATCGCCCATATAAGGCTGGGGAACCTATTGTCGTGTGGTATGATATTTACTATATTGAGATCATGTACTCAATTCTATTTTGCTCCATTAAAACCTGATTGGTAACACAGCCTTGTTTCCTGCACCAATGTTTACTGGTAACTTCTATCATGAAATTCAAGTTGGTGTTTGTTTTTGCAGGTGCGGTCCACAACCTAACTCAAGACTGCTTTTGAATTATGGTTTTGTTGATGAGGATAATTCTTATGATCGTATTGTGGTGGAGGTAAAATATGTTATGTTGCTACTTGCTAGTATTATTTGAATTTTTTTTTTCTATGTCAGCCGTATTTAGTTACTCCATGCCTTGTATATTTTCCAGGCTGCTTTGAATACTGAGGATCCTCAATATCAGGACAAAAGAATGGTTGCTCAAAGAAATGGAAAGTTATCAGTGCAAGTGTTTCAGGTATGAACTCAAACTGGTTCAATGAAGGGTACTAGTTTTATATTTAGGATTTTGTGATGTGGGTATTCTTTGCAGGTGTATGCTGGGAAAGAAAAAGAAGCTGTCTCAGACATACTGCCGTATTTGCGACTGGGCTATGTTTCTGATCCTTCTGAATTGCAATCTGTTCTTTCTTCCCAAGGTCCAGTTTGTCCAGTAAGTTCTTTTTCTAACTTTGATCTATAGTCGGATGGCAATATTGGAAGTGTAAATTTTGAAGTTGATGTTTTCACATTTTGAAGAGGAACCAATCTGTGGTTTTATTAAATTTGAGGTTGGATGGACAAACATAATATCATTCTTAGTGATGATTTGGCCAGGTGCCTCAAGGGCATGGTTAGGACCCTTGTACTGAATTATTAATTGTTGACTGTTCTCCTTTGTGATACATGAAGCACAATATCCAATATCCGGAAGTTTCATTAGTGTTAATGTGGTTTAATTTTCCTTGCTAGATAAGTGTATGTTCTATCGTCAAACAAAATTTAAACTACTTCATGTTCTAGCTTTAGCATTCCTGTCTGGAAATGCAGAAAACCCTATATTGTTTTTCAGATTATTTTTACGTGTGAGACTGCATGAAGCTATGATCTGATAAGTTGTGTTTTTGTGTGGCAACTACTTCCTTTTAAAAGTATTCAATCTGATGCGAGTATGTCAGTCGGATGCCTAACTGTTTAATATATTGTTAAATTATTCTATGCTTTTTAAAAACAAATTCAAAGATTTTATGGTTGACATTTTGTTGATGTTATAGATGAGCCCCTGTATGGAAAGAGCTGCATTAGATCAGCTTGCTGATTATTTTAAGAGACGGCTAGCTGGCTATCCAACTACCCTAACCGAAGACGAGTCTTTGGTAATGTTAGGTCAATATTTTTGGTTTATTAGATTCTAACTTATTGCTTTCTTGGGTTTTAATGATATTTTTCTTGTTCATTAGTTGGCAGATAGTAATCTGAACCCAAAGAAGCGAGTTGCAACACAGCTTGTTAGGTTGGAAAAGAAGATAATAAATGCATCTTTGCAGGCAACTGTTGATTTGATAAATCAGTTGCCAGATCACACTATATCTCCGTGCCCAGCACCCTATGCACCACTATTGAAATGAAGGTATCTCCCTTCCCTCTCTCTTTTTATGCCGTTGTTGGCACTCACATTGATGTAGGTTAAATTTTTGCAGATTGTGAAACTTGTTTGCAGTTCATGGATCATCTATTTTCAAATGGGGCATATAAACCAAGGTAACTCTAACTCATATTATGTGAACATCACCCTTGGTCCCCCTTCCATTCACTTAGACATGGCCAGAATTGAACTGCTAAAAGCAAGGAGTCTTGGAAATTAAGTAAAATATTGAATAAAACTTTTTACATTGTATTTTACTTAATGAATGGTTTTCTTTTTTTTTTCTTTGAATAATCCAAAATATCTGGGGAGATGCTTGTAACTTGAAGTGAAGTAAAATAAAAATTGCTTGCTGCATATGTTACTTTCGTCCATATTGGATACTATAGAACCCTTCCCATGTTCTGTGAACAAGTTGCTACTCTTATAACAATTTGTATATTGAAAATTTGAAACTATGAGCATGAACTTGCAATCCAATTGTGAAGATTACGTCAAGCTTTGCAAATTGTGAGAAATTGAATCCCAGATTTAATTTGTCTTCTCAGATTCATTTATTTTGGTTGTGTGACATTGATGTCGGGTTCTTGTTTTACAGGTTTGACATAAGATGTTGAAGCGCACCTGGAGGCATCCAAGAATGGAAGGAGGGCTGAATCATTTGGCCCTCTGATATAGTAGTCTAGCAGTAGTACTTGTTTTCCCTGGTTCCTTTGTAGATTCTGCTCCATCCCCAGTGTCATTTTTCCATCTTGTTCTCATCACATTACTCCAATTTATATTCTTTCTCCGGAATAAAAGTCCTGGTCTACACTGCTGTGAAAATAATATAAATATTCTCTACTCTTGAAATCTCTTATATCTGTTTTCTTTGCTTTACTTTTAGATCATACTTCACATAGTTCACTAGTCACTTGTGTGCATATTTGTTTCAGTTTTAAGTTATGTGGAGATCAAAGCTTACTTCTCTAACTGGTTAAGCACTTATACTTGAGTCCATGAAACTAGGGTTTGAATTCCAGCATAATTTTGATTTAAAGAACGGCTCCACAATTGTGTTCAACCCATAAGTGTAGGATAAATGATATCCATTTTGAGGAAAGTCATTCCATCTATTCGTAGATGGCATTCAAATTAACAGTTGGATAATAAAGCCAAATCAATTCTTTACTAAATGTTATTTTAGATTGAACTGACCCATAATTCTAAGGTCACATAATTGTATGTTTGTATCTTAAACAATAAAGCTGAGAATTGAATAAATTGCATAGTAAATTTCAGATGTAATAAAATGATATATCTTGTATTTAATTAAGGTGAGCTTGGCGATTGAATTCATAAAAAATAATAATATATTTTTTTTATTATCTATAAATGTGTGCAAGTAGTAATAATTTGGGTTAATTACGCTACAGTACCTTAACCTATACTCGGATTTCAGATGGATACCCCAATACTTGCTATTGCTTTGACGGGTACCTAAACTTTCTTAAGTGTATCAAAATTAACAGAACCGTAAAAACTGTGACAGATTGAGTTGTAAAATGACAAAAATACCCTTACTTAGTTTTTAAATTTTCAAATCCATACCATTCAGATTTTATTTATTTATTATTTTTCATTCAACTAAATCATAAAATATTTAGATTAATCAATTTTTTTA
>JAYMSW010001295.1:0-17108 GCA_036897725.1 Erodium texanum | reverse complement strand
GCGTCGTCCTTGCAGTACACAACTGGCCTCCACGCCTTGCAGAAATCACAGTTTTTTTCCATAACCCAGCTCCCAATCATGTAAATTTCAAATTTGAGCACTAAGCATCTCTTTGAAGACCAGAAACAAGAATATTCCCATGAACAGAAACAACAAATCTGAACTTAATCGGATAGAATCTACAAAATGAAAGACAAGAAAACTCGGATCAAGTTGAAATCAAAACATTAGAACTTGAATTCAGAAGTACAAGTCAACGACGACGTGAAGTGGAGAAAGAGAAAGAAGCAGCGCACCGGTGGGTTGTTTAATTGTTTCCCACGAAAAAGTACAGAGAGCTTCACCGGGAAAATCAGTGGTCTGACTCTACGAGTCAGGGAGCTTTATCTTTGTCTTGGTGAGTGAAGCTTTCTCAGCACCCACCATCTCTACCTTTTGGGATCCGACGTGTGCACTTTTAGGGAGAACTGTATGACGTGTACCCAAACACGTGGCAATGCGGCCCCACAAGCGTTATCCGGGTGCACACGAGGCATGTCCTGTGATCCAAAAGGTAAGAAGATGGCCAATGAGAGACAAACACGTGATATATGGTGAATGCAGGATGGGTTCAGTGGATTAGACGGGTCCACAACGGAGAGAGAAGCAACAGGATCTCGACACGTCAGAGAAAGTGGAGGGCAGAGATTGAGGGGGTGCCATCACTTTCGGTATCAATCTTGCAGGAATAAAAAAACAAGCTATCTCAAAGACGGATAGATTCTTAAAGAGGACCTCACTGAATGGATAATGCTCCCAAAATGTCCTCCTCTCATTGCATTCCCTCAAAGGTCATAACAAATATGCTGCCTCTAATTGTATTGATTTCAACAACAAATAATGTTGACCTATGAATTGATGGTAAGATTATCATAATCTTAGACCACAGGGTGAGAAGAAAAGATAAGACAGCACAGATGTGGTTGGTAGCAATGTTATGTTTATTGTGTATAGGAATATATAATCTCAATTATATATTCGATTGTGCACACCTCTTTATAATCAATACGGATATACGACAGTTTTTATATATTGACTTGTACTTCAATAGTATCGGCATCCTCCATATCAAGTCCCTTGGGAGTATAGTGGGCTTTATTTTCTTCCCGTCAAAACTAAATGCCAACCTTTGCATGTCAAGCTTAATCTTATCGGCATATGTTTTGAAGAGTCTCTCAAATCTGTCATCTCAGGGCAACACCAATAACCAGTGTCGATAAGTGTCGGGGTTTCGGCATCGATGTTAGCATCGTGTGTAAACGCATTGGTATTGGTGCAGTTCAGCATCGTAATTTCGCAGAGAAGTGATGTCAACGGCACATAAACCAAGGGATGCGTTGAGTTGGCACTGACGGCAAGAAGTCCCACGCCACGCATCGGCTCGTGAGGAAGCATGGATCGGTCAACGACGACCAGTCAAGATTCTTTGATTTTTTTAATTTGCAATTGAAAAACCAACAAATTATGAATGTGTCATTGACTGAACCCCTAAATACCCCTCACAATTCTACTATCAAACACTCTTATTCTCCCAAACTCTCTCAACTTCGTATCATCTTTGCATTTTACCAATTGTCTATCTTCATCACGAACATAAATAGATCGCTATAACAACCAAGCTAACCCCTACTTCAACTTGTTCGTATTACCGAATGTTCTTGCCACCACTTCCCCTTCTACACCCATCTACCGGCCCCAACCATGGGGATACGATCTAAACGCTACTGGATCGGCTGGCCAATATCCTTCCAGTTTTCGGGCCTTATGAAGCAGTCGAGTGTCGACACTGTCGAAACCCATGTTGCGACATATGGAGCGGTGAATACGGCAAGCATATTGGGTATGTCGGGTTTTGGTGTCCGTCCCCAACCCCTCTTCTAGAACATGTACACACCGGACAGTTCGAGGTTTCAGGGGTCCGTCGGGACACCTTCAATGCCGTCGAAGAGGAGCAGATCCGTAACCCCCATCAACCTTGCAGCCGACATGGACGCTACTAGGGACGAAGACGATGAAGTGTTTGTCACCCAACCTCCTACCCGCACAAATCCAAGAAAGGGGAAACGGCTCCAGTGGACCGCGAGGAAGGAGGAGATTCTTACAAACGCGTAGGTAAACCACTCAATCAACCTTGAGAGTGGCAACTACAAGAAGTCGGAGAAATACTTGCAGGATGTTGCTGACCAATACAACGATGTCACTGACGAGGACATTACCTTTCGGTAATGCAAGGAGCACTGGGAGAAGATTTCTCCCAAGGTAACCGAGTTCAACAACATCTACCACTAGAACGAGTGGTTGCACTGAAGCGGCATGTCGGACGACTAGATAATGTTGGCGGCCGAGCAGGAGTACATGAAGTGTACGAAAAAGCCTTCACGCTAAAGCATGTTTGGGTGAAAGTGAGGTACCACCCGAAATGGAGTAACCGGACGATGTCTTCTTCCTCTAGCAAGCGTTCGAAGACGACCGCAGACAACTCGTACTTAACCTTGCAGGGTATGAGTTCCAACAACCCCATCGAAGCGGAAGCAGAAATGCCTTGCCTGACGCCTGTTATCCTTCCTCGTGACCAGAAAGTGTCAAAAAAGGACAAGGGCAAGCGGAAGAGCAGTGATGCCAGTTTGGTGACTGATTTCAATGAAATTGTACAGGGTATGAGGACCCTCCAAACCGATTACATAGACAAGTTGTTGCTCGTTGAGAACACACGGAACTAAAGCAATGGCTACATCGAGAACGGATGGAGCAATCCAAGGAACTGATTGCCCTTAAGAAGATGGACATCCTACAAAAGTATACCGATTTGGAGTAGAAAGTCACATCCAACTTCACCGAGACGCAAAAGGTCTAGCATTGCAGGCTCCTCAGTATATACGAGCAGCTGTTAAACAGTTAATGATCGTATATTTATGTTTTTTTTTATTTCTTATGTATTTTTTTTGTAATTTTTATTTTCTATTTAATAAAAAAATATTTAAAAAAATCTTTGAGCACCGGTGTTGTGGCGTGGAGCCATTGGCTGTGTTTTTTTTCGGACTCCAACGCCTAGAGTACACACTAACCTCACCGAATCTGACATGATAACGCTAACATCAGTACCTTGGCCTTACCCTATTACCATTCTTGGATTCATATTCAAAATGATAAATTAACCATGAACTTCTAAGAAGCACATATCCAGACATGTCTCAATAGTCAATAGGACACTATAGAAAACGGCAAACATGATTTCCATAGTATTGCGGATGATTATTTTGTCATTTGATATTTAATATTGTAGTCTTGAAATTTCACCGGTTAGTTTAGTGTCTAAAATTGATAGAATCAATCAAAATAGATTGTCATTAACTAATCATTACATTTGTTTAGAATAATCTTTAAAAGGCACGTACCCCTTAGAGTTAGCGCAACTCTAATAGTGGTGTTGCTACAGTCAGGGTTGGGCTCGTCACGGCGGACGCCGTAAGTCAGACTGTCAAAAGCGGTATCGGCGTTGGTACAAAAGGAGGTTAACAGTGTCGCTGCTAAACATAAAAAAAATCTTTTTTTTAATTTTGATATATTATTAAACATAAAAAAAATACATCTGGAAAAAAAAAACAAGACATCGACACATTAAAAAAACATAACGGCGAAAACAAGAAAAAAAATCTACGGACATTTGAAAAAAAACCCGACGAAATCACCAGATCACATGTAGCGGTGCCCTAGGTGGAATTAAGCCAAACGAGGAACCACCACCAATGTTCGCGGAATCCACAAGCTCATCCTCGTCGACGTTGTCGACGCCGACAAGCGCCGGATATGATGTTACGCCCGTTCGTACTGCACGACGGTCTGTTCCACGTGAGCAAGTGATCCTTGCGCTATTTCTTGGTCTGTTCCGGACCAGTCCAGTCCACCGGGGTCAGTTCTACGAACTGAATGTAGACGTTGTGCCAATAATCCCGACCGTCCATTATCGCTTACTCCAGCCACGTGTTGATGAGGCGGGTTTCCTCCATCAGACCAAGGGAATCTAGCTCTGTTCGCCAACATCTCGCTGTCACAGGTGGTCTTGAAAGGAGGGGGGCGGATCGTCGTTGAGTAAGGAGGAGAGAGGGTTTGCTATCGATAGTGGCTCGGTGAGACTAACCCGTCGACGAGCAAACCCTTTTATAGCAAAGAAATTTAGGGTTTTTTTTTTAAAAAAAATTTCCCTAACGACCAGTCAGCACTGACTGGTCGTTGTTGATTGGTCGTCGCTGACCAGTCTTTGGAACTCGGTGACGACGTATGACAAAAGTCGTTGGAGCACGCGTTGTAGCCTCGGTGACAAAAATAGTTGCGCCGCTGGTCCGGTTGCGGAGATGACCTCGTGTAACGCGTTGCCAGCAGCAAGGCTGGGGGGCTAACCCCACGCGGAACCCCCGTTAACCTTGCCCTTATTATGTAATGTATATAATATTGATAATTTGATTTACCTAGAACTGTTTATTTTGACGTGCTTTAAAAGTTTGAAACTAAAACAAGTCTAAATAATATGCTAGGTGATTTCCTAAAATATCCAGTTTTGTGAAACACGGTTTGATATTCCTCTCTCCAATTTAGACCACATTTTGAGGCAATAGTATTCAATCCATCAAATTCAGTCTACGTGTTTAGATTAACGTTGTTTCGTAACAAAAAACTAAGGCAACCTAATGCCATGATCTATATTCTCAGTTCCAAGAAAAGTGGAAGTTGCAATACCTATAAATTTGGAAGTCGTGTTCGTTTCTATTTTGGGATTGTAAGTCAGCTTGCACGATATATGCGGCGTCTATTAGAGTTTGAAATTGTCTTCGTCTTGCGTCCATCCATTTTTGTTTTCCATCTTCATCATTTGGTTTCTTAATGTTATTCTGGTAAGTGAAATCGAAATTTTAACAGAGACAGGGACAGGACTTATCAGCTGATCAATTTGTGAAGAAAAAAAAATGGAGAAGTTCTTGAGAGAGAACTTCGATGTGGAATCGAAGAGGCCTTCGGAGGAAGCTCTGAGGCGGTGGAGATCCGCCGTCTCCGTCGTCAAGAATCCCCGCCGTCGCTTCCGCATGGTCGCCGACCTTGCTAAGCGCGCCGAGGCTGAACGTAAGCGTAGTAATCTCCAGGTACCAAACTACGTACCATGATCATCATTCATCAATTTGTTTGATATGATTTTGTTATGACAAACGAGAATCTCTCGTTTAAATGTAAGGGTTAAATACAACTGATACATATGTGACGATGGTTTTGATCTTATAACCATAATGATGATCCACTTGTGATATCTGATTTAGAAAAGTATCCGTATAATACAAAAGTTAAAGGTGAAAAGAGGATTCATGTGAAAAGTGTTTCATTGGCGTAATTGATCATCAAGTCACACACAAAAGAAAGATGCATTCAAATGGGTTATGCAATTTGACATACTCTGTCCGGATACATGTGCACAGTTTTGCTTACATATAAGGTCAGGCTCTACGATTAAATGGTGGAGCCCGGCCTCATATATATTTATTTGTTACAAAGTCCCATATATTGTCTGATTTGATGATCATCAGGACATGTTTATTTGACCATGCCTACTTGTCTATCTATATATATACAGGAAAAGATACGAATAGCTCTATACGTGCAAAAGGCTGCATTGCACTTCATTGATGGTACATGACACTCCTCCTTAATTAATGTCTCATGTATTGGTCCAAACTTTGTTCAAGTCTTTGTTCCTCTCTGCAGCTATTAAGAGGGATGCTGCCCCGGGTCAGGACAACGCAAAAGAGGCCGTTTTCACCATCGACCCAGCCGAACTGGCCGCCATCGTCCGGTCCCACGACAACAAGAGCTTAAAGAACCATGGAGGGCTCAAAGGCCTATCAAGAGACCTCTCGGTGTCTCTCAACGACGGTATCGGTTCCGGCAGCACATCAGTGAGGCAGAAGCTGTACGGCCTCAACAAATGTGCAGAGAAGCCTTCAAGAAGTCTTTGGAGTTTCGTCTGGGACGCGCTCCAAGACCTGACTCTCATAATCCTGATGGTGTGCGCTGTGGTTTCTATAGGCGTTGGGATCGGGACCGAAGGCTGGCCCAAAGGCATGTACGACGGGCTCGGGATCATACTGAGTATCGTCTTGGTGGTGATGGTCACCGCGGTCAGCGACTACAGGCAGAGCTTGCAGTTCAAGGACCTGGACAGGGAGAAGAAGAACATTAGCATTCAGGTCACTCGAGACGGGTGCAGGCAAAAGGTTTCTATTTATGATCTGGTTGTTGGGGACATTGTTCATCTCTCTATTGGAGATCAAGTTCCTGGAGATGGGATTTTTATTTCTGGGTACAGCTTGTCGATTGACGAATCGAGCTTGTCGGGCGAGAGTGAGCCTGTCAATGTCAATGAGAAGAGGCCTTTTCTTCTCTCAGGGACAAAGGTTCAAGACGGGTCCGGCAAGATGCTTGTGACCTCTGTTGGGATGAGGACAGAATGGGGAAGGCTTATGGTTACTCTGAGTGAAGGTGGAGAGAACGAGACTCCATTGCAGGTTAAGCTCAATGGGGTTGCTTCCATTATTGGCAACATTGGTTTGGTCTTTGCTGTGCTCACTTTCATTGTCATGACTGCTCGTTTCTTGGTGGGGAAGGCGCTTCACCAGCAGATGACACATTGGTCTTCAGCGGATGCGTTGAAGCTTCTCAACTTCTTTGCCATTGCAGTCACTATAATCGTTGTGGCGGTCCCGGAAGGACTGCCCTTGGCAGTGACGCTGAGCCTTGCGTTTGCAATGAAGAAGCTTATGAACGATAAGGCCCTTGTGAGGCATCTCTCTGCTTGTGAGACTATGGGCTCTGCCTCTTGCATTTGCACTGACAAAACAGGAACATTGACTACAAACCACATGGTTGTGACCAAGATATGGATCTGCGAACAAACCAAAACTATGAAGAGCAATGACAAGGAAGATGTACTCAAGTTCTCAAGAAGCGTGTTGAGCATCCTTCTTCACTCTATCTTTCAGAACACAAGCTCCGAGGTTGTAAGAGGCAAAGATGGGAAGCACAACATCATTGGCACTCCAACAGAGACTGCATTGCTAGAGTTTGGTCTACTTCTGGGAGGTGACTTCAATGCCATTCGCCAAACGTGCAAGACAGTCAAGGTTGAGCCTTTCAACTCTGTCAAGAAGAGGATGTCAGTGCTTGTGGCCCTTCCCAGGAGTGGCAAGCTTCGTGCTTTCATCAAAGGCGCTTCGGAAATCATCTTTGCCATGTGTGACAAGATTGTTGATTCTGATGGTGAAGCTGTGTACATGTCCGAGAAGCAGAAGAGAAACATCTCAAATGTCATAAATAGCTTCACCTGTGAAGCTTTGAGGACTCTGTGTGTGGCTTTTAAGGATGTAGATGGGAGCTCTAGCGAAGAAGCTATACCTGAGGAGCAATACACATTGATAGCTGTTATTGGGATCAAAGATCCCGTTAGGCCAGGCGTGAAGGAGGCTGTGAGGACTTGTTTGAATGCTGGCATTGTTGTGAGAATGGTTACTGGGGACAACATCAATACAGCTAAGGCCATAGCTAGAGAGTGTGGGATCTTGACAGATGGTGGATTGGCTGTAGAAGGGCCAGATTTTCGGACCAAGAGTCCGCAAGAGATGAGGGAGTTGATACCAAGACTACAGGTTTTGATGCTTCCTAAAACAACATTCAGATACTTTGATTCAACTTTACCTTATGTTGTTTTGTGAATTGTAGGTAATGGCCCGATCACTGCCTTTGGACAAGCACACTCTAGTGACCCAGTTGAGGAATGAGCTCAAACAAGTTGTGGCAGTGACTGGTGATGGGACAAACGATGCTCCTGCTTTGCACGAGGCAGATATTGGACTTGCAATGGGAATAGCAGGAACTGAGGTCTGCTTCAGCTTGACCCTAGTTTTGTAAACATCCATGGCCTTGTTATAGATTTTGTTCATTTTTGTTCTCACAGGTTGCTAAAGAAAATGCAGATGTGATCATCATGGATGATAACTTCTCAACAATAGTGAATGTGGCAAGATGGGGCCGTGCAGTTTATATAAACATTCAGAAGTTTGTGCAGTTTCAGTTGACTGTTAATGTTGTTGCTCTCATGATCAACTTTGTATCAGCATGCATCTCAGGTTCGTGATTTACTACCTGTACAAGTGTTTGATTTTCTTATCCTGCACTTTGTGTTATGACTTAAACATTGATTAAAACTTTCAGGTAATGCTCCTCTTACTGCGGTTCAGTTGCTTTGGGTGAACATGATCATGGACACTCTTGGTGCACTGGCTTTGGCCACTGAGCCTCCAAGTGATGGGCTCATGAAGAGACCTCCTGTTGGGAGGAACGAAAAACTGATCACCAAGACCATGTGGAGGAACATTGTTGGACAAAGCTTGTACCAAATTGCTGTCCTTTTGCTCCTCAAATTTGACGGTCAAAAGCTTCTCAAACTCACCGGTACCAATGCTAGCAAGATACTCAATACCTTCATATTCAACACCTTTGTGTTCTGTCAGGTAACGTTGCTCTCACTTTTGTTGGCTTTCTGCATAAAACACCTTATAATGCTACTCTCTTCGTTTGCATTGTTCTTTGTGTAACAGGTATTCAATGAAATCAACAGTCGGGACATGGAGAAGATCAACGTGTTTAAGGGCATATTCAGTAGCTGGGTTTTCTTGGCCATCATAACCTGCACAGCTGCATTCCAAGTCATAATTGTGGAGCTCTTGGGTACTTTTGCTGACACAGTGCATTTAAGCTGGAAATTATGGCTATGGAGCATCTTGATCGGAGCTGTAAGCTTACCTATCGCGGTTGTCCTCAAGTGCATTCCATTGGAGATGAACAGGGAGCATCATGATGGCTATGAGCCACTCCCCAGTGGTCCTGACATGGCTTGACAGACCCCAAGTCTGGAACCCTGTAGACAAACTTCATTCATATTCTGTTAATCTTATGATGAATTGGTCCTTTTGATTGGTAGGTTTCAGCTGGAATTGTATGTTCGGAGTAGGGTAGTTTACATATTACCTGCAACTCAAAATTTTGATTTCTTGGCTATATATATATCAGTTCATCCAACTCATTTAATACTTTTGCACACTGGTTGGTGATTTGAGTTCATACTTGCATTCTCTTGTATAGTTTATTTATATCCAACTCCTGCATAGTATTTGCAAACCATAGCCTCTGATTTTGGATCTTGCAGCTCATAACTCTATGTATAGTAACTTCCTTTTTACATGAATCTGATCTGCATATATCAGTTTGCATCATTTGGATAATGCTTTTATTACTTAAGTGGAGCTAGTTGAAGAAACTAAAACAAAATTAGAATGCTTTATGTTCTGCTTTGTTAACCAAAGAAGTTCTATAGAAGAAAGGCCTTCCCTGGATGATATTATCTGAAAATATGAATTCGAGGCGAGAGCACAGCTTAGAAAATCCAATATGATGAAATGAAATAAACATCTACAAACCAGTATGCCATAGCAGTTAAACAGATTTTTACCTTTCATCAGGCACAAATATATGACCTATAATAGCCTAGTAATCCAATCTAATTGTCTGAGAGCAATTAGCCATCAAGTGACACACTTTCTTCAAGAGTTAAGTATCTACTCAAAGTTACTTGTGAAAAAGAAAACATAAGATGGTCACAGTTCTTCTCAACATGTTTATAGAGTGCCATAACCCAAAGCTATAGAGCCGCGAACCATCTAGCCAGGTGAGGTACCGGCATGCTTTTTTGCAAATAGCTTGCCTATGTCTTCAGTGACAATGTTGCTCCTAGCAAAACCCAATTGAGAAGTTGTCAGAAAAAAGTGGTATCTTTTGTACACAATTAAAACTGAACACAGTAATATATATTATAACTTGTAAGAGAAAAGGTCCAACAAGAAGAGAATGAATTTGACAGATAAAAGGAGAAGCAGTTCTCCAGCAATAGCATAAACACATTGTAGACTAGTTTCTTTGTGGCACACAAACACGCATACTAGAGATAGATACACATGCAAGCATACTAGAGATAGACACATGCAAATATGCAGACACGCAAACACATTGTAGACATCACTTTGAAGAAAAAGATTAAAAAGTCAATAGACTGACCTTCCTCTGAGCTGAGGAGGAACTAGTGCACCACCTACAGTATCTGGGACATTCTTTGGATGAGGCAAGGTCCCCTTTGGAACTTTACCACGGGGAACAGAAGAAGACAATGCTTTTGAGTCTCTCTTGCGTGATGCACTTTCAGCCATTGCAGCTGCAACTCGAGAGGAATGATCATTCACACTCAGCGAATGAGATGGAATTGCAGGTGAATTCAACAGAAATGAAGCATCTGGAAGCTTATCAAAGGAAGGCGCTGGCAGATTTAAGGCACTTTCTGGTTGCTGATGCGGTGGCAACACAGGTTTCCTACATATTTAAGTTTTTTTTTTTTAATGTTTGAGATAAGACCATTATATACCACCAAAAGGTACTTCATTTATACTACAAATTACAAAACAAAGTACCATTCAATAAGCTGATACTAACACATAGTTTCAGATAACATACAGTATTTCTAAGCAACTCAACCCTGCATATCCCTTAACAGTATAAGAAAATCCAATGCAAGCACAAACTCTTCCAGCACAATCTACTAAACCTGATATAACACTACTGGGCTGAATTTGTTTATATATTCCAATACAAAATATAGAATGAACACATTATCCAAGTTCACTTCTTTTTATTTCCCCCTATGTTTTCTAAAACAACCTAAAACCAGGGTTGTGCATATCCAACTTCAGCTGAACTAGAAACATCTAATTCCCATCACAGAGACAACTGCATGACAAAGCAAGAGAGTACCATCCAAGGCATCAAACCACGCCATTTCGAAAGCAAAATAGACAACATTTGACAGTTCCCAATAAACCAGACCCATTTGGGTTTGTATAGGGCTTTCCACATTTGCTAATCTTCAAGGGGAGGGCTAAAACTCAATTGGTATACTGTAGATACCAAGCAGTGGTAACCAGGTAACCTTGAGAGACCCCAAATTCAGACAAAAACACACATAAACAATGCATGTTGTGGAAATGACTCAAGGGAAGAGCTCCTACTACAGATAAGAGGTACCCAGTAATGAATTTAACAATGACAAGCGTTACTTTAGCTTATAACAGCAGAATGAATATGAAACCCTAGAAGTCGATACGAGAATCATAGAGTACATAGTGATGCCAAAAAATTGAAATTGGAGACGAAATCTGAAACAATCAAGAGAGGGGAAAAGAGAAGTTACGGGATTTGACGAAGACTAGGATCCCTCTCTGGTCCGAGAGCTGGTTCCTGTTCGCGCTTTTCTTCTTCTGAAACGTCGTCGTCGTCTGATGAAGAAGCGTAGTCGACCAGAGCCATCTCTCTCTCTCTCTTTCTCAACTCTGCGCCCTCCTTCCGTAAAGTCACCACCACCGTTCCATGTTTTCAACGCATAGCTCACTGCCGTTTGGGTCCTCACACGACGTCGTATTGATGATGACCGAACTGGTCTGATTTTTGTAGTATTAACAGGGGCATAAACCAATCGAGCTATCAATAATATATGTTATTATCCGATCATCTTATGAAGTTTTCCTTTAAACCAACTCAACTCAACTCAACTCAATTCGATAAATATAATATTCATCTAGTGTTCGCTATAATTAGGACTGAAGTGAATTGGAAGTCATGGTTGGTCCCAAAACAAATAACCCACGTCGGGTAAAACGAACATGTGCCAACAAATCCAGCAGGTTGCTACATTTCATCATCCTTGACAACTGGACAAAAATTAAGGATGGAAATTGAATTTAACGAGTAAGACTCAACTTGCTCGTTAATATAGCAAAACCTAGTTCTCATAATTTAGTTCCTCCGCAACTACACTATAGTGCTCACTCTATTTTTACATAAAAGAACTGACAATGGCATGCAAATCAAAGAAAGAGTACGCAAAACAAACAAAAAATCAAGGCTGCTGGCCGAGAAGCGATGGTCTGTAAAAAGCATGAGTTTGTGCGATCTCTATGCGATCCCGAGGATCATTCATAGTCTCATCCCTTAGAGCTTGAAGGATGGCCTTGGCTGAAAACTCCCTGAAAATCATCAAAAGCAATGTGCATCTTAAGTCTGTGAACAATCTTTTTTTTATTGACTAAATCAGGTGTATCTAAAAATTTGGTTTCAAGGCCTTGCTTATACATAAGCAAGGGAGGACCAAACATTTTTTTATTCTTTAACTTTTTAAGAATGATATATCAAGCATGAGCTCCCTTAGGTAGAAAAGAGAGCTCTAAATTTTTGTGACCCCACCTTGAGAAAGGCACGACAATAAGGGCTGAGTAGAGAGAGAGGCCCAATGGGCTGGATAGAAAGAAGCCCAAATTGGGCAGAAGTAGATAAGGTGTGAGGTTCTGCTACCCGGGTCACAAGGCTTGGTTCAAGTGCTTGACCAGTTGGACATGGCATGAACAATTTGAATTAATTGGATCACTTTTTAGCGTCAGAACACTCCATCCTTTCCTCTTTACCTCGTTAAGAAGAGCAATAAAATCAAACTGACGTACCTTGTTATAAGTATTTTGTATAGCATCTTCAAGATGGGGCAAAGCTCAACTGGAGTAACAGGCTTGTTTTCTTCAGGGTGTATGAAACTTAAGCAGGACTGACTTAGCAGCTCATAAAATGCTTTCACTGCAGAGACCCCCTGCAAAATACAATGGATAGTTAATGTGACGTATCATCTACTAATATGGGTTCAGACACTTTTTAACATTATTCAAATCCAATTTAATTATCATTACTTTGGATAATCAATTAACTCCATACCTGTATCATTCCCTTGCCTTTAATGCTATCACCCATTTCAAGGCTCAGTTCCCCTTGGGCCAGCTTTTGACCGTACCATGCATTGCGACCTTTCAGCAGGGTCACATATGTATCAGCCAACAAAGGCCCTGAAAGTTTCTCTGGTTCTTCCGCCAAAAGGTGAGTGATAAATATCATCTCTGATGTACAGTGTGCAAAATATACTGATTTACTTGTCGCACTCTCATTGGTCAGAGCAGCTACCATTCCTGTGGATTCCAGATTGCACTTTACAGTATAGTTCATAGTTGACAGTGTTTGACACCCATTTTATGTGTCAAATAACTAAAAATCCTTTTTCCCCTACTTTTTTTTATTGTGACTCTTGCCAAGCCCAAAAATCAAGAATAAGAGCCTCTTGACATGAGACCGTTTTACATCTATATGACAAAGGAACATTTGGGAGCTTACTTTATATAAATCAATAGAGCTATTCAAATTTTGCTGATGCATGAACTCTAGAGCATGATGAAGAAAATAAACTTACCGGCTCCAATGGCATAGACATTCTTTAAGCCACCCATGACTTCATGAGTAACAAGGTCACCATTGTCCCACACAATGAAATGAGGCTGCCTCAAAAACTTAGCCAGTGGTTTCCTCCACTTTTCAGCTCCACATATTCGAGCATTAGCATATTCCATGTTGTAAATCTCGGATGCAATATTTGGCCCTCCAAGGTAAAGAATGTTCTCCATGAGAACTCCAGCTGCAGAGTATCGGATAATTAGATTAAGATCATTAACACATAAGTAGTCCAGTAGAATCATTTTAGAAAACTGTTTTCAACCATTTGTGTTAATGGGTTCGCATCTTTGCCATTAAACTACAACAGTTGTTATTTGCACTCAACCAACTGCCATGATGACAGAGCATGATTTTGTCTTCGCAAAGCATAATTTAGTGGCAATTGCTAACTTGCATCATATATAGTGTCCATAACTCAATTATTTAGCTTCCATAAGGCAAACTTGCAAATATGTGCTACCATGTTTTGCTAAATACAGTGATTTATGAAACATGAGGACACCATGTGTCAAATACTAATCATGGCCAATGGAGTTTGATTTACCAAGTGCTCATGTGGTAGAGATACAGAACTTACACCAAGTGTTCACAAGAATGCATCAAGTTACCATGCATGAATATTTACACCCCCGTCCCACCATGCCATAAAAGTACAAGACTGATCCCAAAGTCCTGGGCTTTCCAAGTTTTCCCTAGTCCTCATATAACCCTTCTATATTGACAGTTAGGGCAAGGGAAGATAAATAAAATAAACAATGTACTTCCAGATCAAGAACTAAATCAAATTCAATACATGCTACAACAGCACCACACACTCCAAGAAAGAAGACGTCATAACTATAAACAGGATTAGTGAGCAACCCACTCAAAACCAAATAAAAAATAACAAAAATAATAACAAATGACAAAATAAAGTAGTCTTACTTGCTCGATTGATCATTTGAGTGGGAGTTATTATACGAGGTATAGGCTGCAATTCAGCCTCTACACCCTTTGCCAAAGAAATTATAATTGGCACTGTAATTCTCTCCTTCCAATATTTTCTAATCTCTTCAAACACCTCCCTGGTTTCTGTCGATGGCAATCCATTAATCACAATATCAGCATCCCAAATAGCTTCCTGCAAGTTGGTTACAACCTTTAAAGGGCAAAGAGGTGTGTCAATCATATTCAAGCAAAACCCATCTTTTAGAATTTCATCTGCATGAAGCGTCCGATCACCTAATCTTGCCTCGACATACTTCAGGTATGCACATCTCCTAATCAATCTCCTCAAAACTTCTTCCCTTGAATTGATCACTTCAAAGAGGTGCTCAGCTGTGCCTCTATCAACTGATCTACCAGGTCTTCTCCATATCCTTATTAGAACCTTGTCCCGTAAGTGACCATAACTGTCCTGCAACATGGCAACAAAGACACTACCCCAAGCACCCGCCCCAACACCAACAATCCTCAGAGGATCGCCATCAGCTTTTCCCATCAAGCGACGAAGCTCGTCAACCTTCTCCTCGAGAGCACCATTTGAATATTGCATGGACCCATTAGAGTCCAAACTATGATTCATCCTTTCAGTACTCCCAACCATTTTCTTCTTGCAGTTTATCCAGCTAAATGGTAGATCAAGGCTCTCAAATACAACTAATGAGTAATGTCCAAACTTCACACGAACACAAAACCTCTCTAAGTGATTTTGAGAAGATAATTAAATCCAACCAAGCCTCTATGTCCTCCTTTTGTAAATCACTTCAATTTGGAAGAACCCACAACATTCATAGAGCTCAAATCAAGCAATTATGAAAGGATTCCACCAAAACCCAAACCAAATTGGCAACCACTATTGGCCCAGAAAAGATCAGCCAATCAATCAATAAGAAAAAGAGGATCTAAAAGGGTTTCAGTTTTTATAACCAGGGTTCTATGCTTCTACATTCAATCACCACCCACCAGGAACACACACTGAATTCGGTAAACCTCCCCCCACCAGAACTAGTGGAAAAAAACAAACTTTCTGTAGTACAAAATTGAAGGCAAAGTTGGGACAGCGAACCTACCTATCCCTTTCGGAAACTTGAACGCAATGACACCGATTGAAAAATTTGCTCTTTTCCGCTGATAGCATTAAAAATCTCCCAGATGCTTCCACATTTGGCTCATAGCTCACGAAATATGAACAGGGTAATTGACAAAATTGGAGAACGATGAGGAATAGGATTGCAGGAAGGGAATTGAAGTAGGACAAGCAAAAACCGTGTTTTTCTTCTTACTCTTTTTCCTCTGCCCGAGGTGGATGAAGACGTCCACTGCGGCAATCCAAATTGTTTCAACAACGTGGAGTATCAAACTGGGCAGCCCATCTCTGTTTCAATACAACTCATTTGGGCTCTCTCGTACTTAGCTTCGGCCCATGATTATACAGTTCAAGCGATTAAGGGGGTAATTACTAAATTAGTACCTTATCAAAAACATAATTTTCATATTTCAAAAAATATATGTAATTTTGAATTCATTATTAGGTAAGACATGATTAACCAGTCGAATAAATTATCATTCACACAATCAAAATAATAATAATATATAAAATATGGGATGGGTTCAACAGAAAGTATTCCTTACTTTATTTTGGGCAATTTACAGATGCACTTCTAACCTATAGACCGATTTCACATAACCCTCTAATTTATCAACTTACACGAGAGCACCTTAAACTATCCAAAAATTTACAACATTAGGTCTTTTTATCAAGGATTCTGTCATAGATTAAGGGTGCATTTGTAAATTTTTAGATAGTTTAAGGTGCCCTCGTGTAAGTTGAAATATGAGGGTGTCATGTGAATTTCGGTCGTAGGTTAGGGGTGCATTTGTAAATTGCCCTTAAAAAAAATACCTTGTTCTCTATCATCGGTATGTTTGGCTATGACAGGTGATATCGATGCGAAAAGAGGGCATTTCGAGGAGAAACGGGCAAACTGGGACAAGACGGGCAGAATTACGCCTGTAAGACTGCCCGTAACAGTCCTAGTTCCGCCCGTATGAAGTTGGTCAATGAGTTGAAGACTCGAGGGAAATACGAGCAGAATTACGCCCGTAAGTCTGCCCGTAACTCCCTCCAAGACGCCCATATTAGGGGCTGACCAAGAGCGCACACGAGGAGGAAGCACAGGATTGAGACGGGTGGAATTACACTTGTAACTCTGCCCGTCACAAACCTTATTATGCCCAAGACGAAGCCAGGAACGCTAGGAGATAGGGGCACCATTACGCCTGTATTGGTGCTCGTAATACAGGCAAAGACGCTCGTCCAAGGCACCGTCCGAGTCAGCTGTCGAAGCCAGGAACCACTGAGATGAGACGGGCGCGAGACGCCCGTAAGATCACCCGTTATGGACGTAATTACGCCCGTATCGCTTTCCATAATAGGAAATCTCTCTTTTACCCTTGCAATTTCAGGAGCTAAAGGGGGGGAATAGGTTAGATTCATTCATTCTGGACGGGGATGTTTTGTTGGAGAGCTAGGAAGAGAGCAACGTTGAGGAATCAAAGGGATTTCATTGTGTAAACTTCATACGGTATTTGTGTATCGATTATTGCTATGAATAAGATGATGT
>JAYMSW010001294.1:0-17110 GCA_036897725.1 Erodium texanum | reverse complement strand
TTCCTTCTAGTTGTGTGGATGTAGTTAGTTAGCCTTATGCATCAACTGTTGTAACGTGCATATGTTAGGATGTATGCTATTGGGGCACTCTACTTACAAAAAAATTAATTGTTATAAATAGTTATATTTTAAATACAAGTGTTATGATTCATAGATGTATAAAAATTAATAGTTATAATTGATGAATTTCCCTTTTAAAAAAAATCAAATTAACAAGGATAAATTCCAAATCTTCAGCTCATTTGTAAAGATCTCACAAACCACATGATTAATTAATAGTTGACAGTTAGTTGTTACTGTTAGCTTATGAACTGTCAATGTAAATATCAGTGACCTAACAATAACCTCCACAAAGACAAAACCAGATTGATTTATTATAAAGAAATAAAAATATATTTCTCCCAAGTTGGGGCACCGAAGCAGGAGTTTCTGACAAGTGTCGGCAGCAGCAGGCGAGTCTACGTAGTCCACATCTGCACCATACAAATGACATCCACAAATACCATAAAATCGCCGACCTATACTATTACTATTGGGCGTGTTGTGCGCACATGTTATCTCCGCCTTTACCTGCCTCGCTCGTGATATCTGATCTCCCAAGATATTTTTCTTAAATAATATTAATCAAATAAAATAAACAAAATGTTGGTGCTAAAACCGATGAGATTTCTGGGGAAGCACCGCCTGCATGACCCCAATCAGCTCAAATTCCTCCTCTCCTTTTTTTTCATAACATTTATTTTATATTGAAATACAAAAAATACTTTAATATGTTTTCTAATAAAAAAATATTTGTGATTCTTAGGTACCTTCCGTATTAATTTCCCCAACTGTCTCTGCTTCACCGCCTATAAATTAAACCGCACACTTCCTTTCTCAACCTTCCTTCATCATTCATTGCTCGCCTAACACAAACCGACCCTACCCTTTCTCTTTCCTTTTTCAATTTCTACTTCTCTTTCAATCTGTTTATGGTTTGGAGAGGTCTTCTTCTTCAGAGAGTCCAGCTTCTGTACAGTTCTTAGGTAAGTACCTACCTTCTTTCTCTTTCTGTCCATTCAATTGTAGATCTGGAGCTCGCTTGTTTTCTCTATTTCTTTTTATGGATAAATTAAGCTGGATCTCAACAGTTTCATCTATTTTAGGCCGTGTTTAAATTTGTCTAATTATATATATTTGTCCTGGGCACGAGCTGTTTTGTTTCAATTTTCTCTCTCGGGAAAATAATATCTTCCTCCTTGATTTTGTCTGCTTGTATAATTTTTTTAAATATTTTTGGACTGGGTCAGGGAATCAATAAGTTTAATTTAAATATTTCTGCTTGACCCAGAACTTATTTTGAGTATTTGTTTCGTCCTCCTTTGCTCACGATCTATCTCGATCCGAAGTTGTTATCTTCTCTGGGCTGCATTTTTTTTCTTCTGAATTATTATTTGCTTCTAGGTGTTTTGTTCGTTCGTTCCTCGCTCGCTGTTCTGTTGTCTATAATTGAGATCAACGAACACAAAAAAAAAAAAAAAAAAATTATGCAGCAGTATGCGTTCCAGCAAACCGCTTTCGCCGGCCGGGAGGAGATGAGGAGCTCCGTTTCCGTCGTTCCGGATCGGAAGGAGTCGGTGGTTTGCCCCAAGCCTAGGCGTGTAGGCCTTCTCAACGCCGCCGTCGACCACCCTGTCAGGCCTCTCAGATGGCATCTTAGGTAATTTAATCCGAACAAAATTACGTTTCATTCCATGATGTCTGGAAATGATTCATTTTTTAGGAACTTATGTGTAATCTTCTGTTTCAGCCATCAAGCAGAGCTCTATGATTCCAAATCGGGTTCCGATCTTCTCGACATCCTCCTCGCCAAGGGTGGTTGTGGTGTGGAACAGCCTTGCAACCAAGTAGCCTCGTCGCCCCCATTTTTTTGCGGGTCGCCGCCGAGCCGAGTCTCTAACCCACTAATTCAGGACGCTCGATTCAGGGATGAAATGGAAACCCAGTCCCCGGCGCCGCCACAGGCGGCGGTGTCGTCTCCGGCCAGGAAAGTCAGCTGCGTGAGGGGAAATTTTGGGAACAAACCGACAGTGAGAGTGGAGGGGTTCGATTGCCTGGGCCGGGATAGTCGGAATTGCGGCATTACAGCCCTCGCCTGAGAAGACCCTGATGCATATACAAAAAAAAGAAAAAAAGAGATGAGTTTGAGAGTGATGAGATGAATTTTGGATAATTCTCCGGAGAAGATTAGAGAAAACAGAGGATTCCTTTGGTATTGTACATATGTTAAGGGGGTTCTTGGTTGTTTGTTTTGTATGTATTGATGTGTCTTTGTATGTAAATTAGAGTCTTAAGTGTTGATGATTAACTAAATAAAAAAGGTTTTGTTGCCTAGGATTATATAGGAGGGGATTGGCATGAGAAAAATGAGCTCCTCTGCCTAATCCTCTGGCTGTAAATATACAAGAAGAGTCAAGGAGGGGATTGTCAATTTGTATTTTGTATTAGCATTTCAACAAAGATGTATAAACGAATTTGAGCTGGATGTGTCTGGTAAAGTTATTCTGGTGACGTTGATGTTTCTCCTTTTCTTCCACATACATACAAGTGTTGTTGCAAATGTGTTGCTCGGCTTTTTTGAATTCGAACCTTGAAAGGCATGGTGATGTGTTGTTGCTTATTTTTCACGCCCACATCAATGTGTTTAAACTTTAGGCTCTGAGCTGGTCAAGGCTATGACGACAGAGAGCAATGTGAAAAGAGCTGCAATGTTTTAATCATCAAGGCATGGAGAGGAGAGATCCGGAGAATCAATCACTGTAATTTTTCCTTACTTTTCACTTTAACATCAGTTTGGAATAAAGAAGCTCACGTCACGAAGCAATTCTCTCTCCCTTTATGGGAGTTGAGTTTGTAGATTCCAGCTATCGTTTAAGAAGTCAATTAATTGTATAAACATTCTTATGTAATGCATTTCGTTGTACTATATATTATATTATGTGTATAATATTGGAGGGTTCAATAGTGAAGGAAGGATTGATATACTAATATTTTTGGTCTTCTATTTTGTGTAGCATGAACTTCCTTTGTGATTTTTATTTCTTTCTAAAAATAATATCAAAACAACATAATTGAAGGCATTTCAATCATTGAACAAGATAGGTTAGCTGATACTTAAAATTCATTTGACAACTGATCTTTTGAATCCTCAACTTCTTTTCTCCCAAAGCATCGAGCGGTCACTACGATTCCGAAGACAGCATCTTCCATTGCCGATCCCTCTTGGGTCCATTTTATGTGGATTGGTGGATCTCCTGCACGACTCTTTCTTGTCTTTGCCTCTTAATGTATGCGGACAACATATTTCGTATGCATCTGTGTTTGTCCGTGCCATTTTCGTCATTAAAGGTTAACCTATATAAGAGTTAAATTAGTATTTATAGTTTCATTACGGATCAAAAAAAGTAAAAAGGGATAACTTCGAAAACGTACGGTGGATTTACACAGATTTTTATTTTCTAACTGTGGTTTCATTTAATATAAAATGCACCCTCTAACGAATTTTTTATTTATTTATCAAAACCTGATATTTTTGTTAGAATACCATAAATGCCTATTGAATATAAAATATTAAAAAATTTTGAAAAAAAACCCAAAAAAATAAAAACCGGGTCCATCCAAATCGTCGAAAAAAAATCGTGTTCAATGACATTGAAAATTTGAAATTCAAGGAGGGGCACTTTAGTCTTTGATACAATAATAACATGTTTTGACAAATAAAAAAATCAGTAAAAAAGTGATAATAAATGCCAATACAGGGTATGTTTTTGATAAAAGAACAATTTATTCATAAGTGCGTTTCTGATGGTAAATGATATTACAATTAGAAAATGAGAACCTGTATAAATACACGTATATTATTTAAGGTTTTCCCAAAGTAAAATGACAATTAAGTAGAGGTGAACATTCCCTTGTTAGCAATCCTACCAAAGCTTGGACTTATTGTTCTTACCGATCTTATTGGTGAATGAAGTTATTCTTCCTTCTTCGTAAAAAAAATCGAATAGTCAAATTAATCAAATCTTATATTACTTTTATTTAAATTCGATTACGACCAAATGTTACTGTCTTCACCAACTCATAGAGAAAGTAATAACTTGAAGGGTTCACGTTTCAAGCCCAAATATATTAAGAAAAAAAAAGTTTCAAGCCCAAATTTCATTTCTCACCAAATAATTCCTCTGTTTTCAATTTCTGGGCAACGATTCATTTGTTAAGATATTTTATGAACTACCAGACATTCTTGTTTGATTCCACGTTTGGTTTAATTTATTTTCCTCTAGATTGAAGGGTTAATTATAAAAAAACTCCACAAACCTATACATCAATTCACATAACTACACAAATCTTCGAAATATATTTTTGACCCACAAACCTTTCAAAATATATCACCGTTAATAATTCTGTTAGGTTTTCTGCTATATTACTGTTTATTTTTTCAAAATGACGAAAATACCTTCAAACATTTTTTTGTTAAAATCTGTTTTTTTTTTAAAATTTTTTTTTAACTACATATTATAAACTTGTTTTTTTTTTTTGGAAATATGTATTAAAAATAAATATATGAATAAATAATTTAAAATATATGATTTACTTCAATGAAATAGATTTTCATGAATGTAAGAGTATTGGTGATGGTCGTCGATATCTCATCAAATGTAGGTGAATAGTAGATTGAAATCGCTAAACAATTGATGATTTTTATTGTACAAACTCGTTTATTTGTCGCCAACTCTGAATAGTTCGACAAGCTTGCTCGATGGATTGACAAACAAGTCGTATGCCGCAACCATTCACTATGTGGCCCGTGCTCCGGAAGTTAGAAATAAGTTAAATGTTATATTTTCTTAACGAATAGATTGTTCAATGACCATATGTTCCACATCACTCTCTGGCTCTAAAATTTGAAAAAATATATGACGTTGAATTCATTGCTATATCACATACACGGGCACCGAATACGTTCCTAATTCTCAACCTCCATAGTGTCTATCATTCAATTCCTTGTATTAAAATCTGATACGTAACATGCAAAAAATCTGAAATACATTAATCAAATCCAGTTTATAGTTATGCAATAAAATTTAAGTTTTTTGTTTTCTAGTAAAATCAAAACATGCAAATAAAAACGAGATCCAGAAGGTACAACATATCCAAATGAAACTAACGATGACCAAAAAAGCATGTTTGCACATATCAGATCCAGAAGGCACAACAGAAGACATTATAAAGCAATATATGTATGTTTACACAAAACTGAATCGAAAGAGAAGAGGTTTGCTGGTAGCGAGACGAATTTACCTTGGTCGGGTTGAGGGTTCATCGTGGTTGGAGCCGCGAGAAAGAGGGTCGCATGTGGCGAGGTGGAGGAGCTCCTGATGGCTGTTAGAGAAGATGCCTCGCGCAGGAGGCTCGAGAATGGTTGGAAAGTAGGCTCGAAGATGGTGGATGATCGGGAGAGAGAGGGTCGTTGCCAGGCGGCAGAGATCGGAAATCAGAGACAGAGAGGGGATCGGGAATCAAAGAGACCGGAAATCCGAAACATCGAGGAGAGAAGAGAGCGAAATCCAAATCGAAGAAAAGAGGAAAATGGGAAAGATGTCGGCGTTTTTTCCCTAAATAGACACTTGCATGACGAACTTATAGTTTCGCTGGCCAAGTGTTTTACCATGTTGACCCGAGTTTCAGATCACAACCTGCACGACGAACTAACTACTTGGACGACAAAATATATATCATCCTCCAAGTAGTTGACCGTTTGACCCACCGTTTCAGGTCCCCACTTGCCCGACATTCTTAGTTTTGTTGTCCAAATACAACTTGTCCGAAGAATTTATATATTTCATTGGCCAACTTGTCCAAAACGAGCCATTCTGATGAAGATCATGAAGAAGTGGCATTTCGAGGGCAAATGAGATAAATTAAGAAATAATAAATATTCTTGTAGAAAATGGGATTCGAACCTATGTCCATGATGTACCGGCTTTAATGCTATATTAGATAACCAACTCAACTAAAAGTTTAATCTAATAATTGAAGACCTAATCATAGTTTTATATTCTAACCATGTGTCATTGTTTAACTAATTCATTTGCCACGACTTGATCCCCTCTATTATATATCCATTCACAATCAATTAGTGAATTACACAATCATGCATTTAGAAGACAACGTTCTTTATTCATAAACCATTCTCTTACGAGGAACTTTCTTGGGAGTGAGAGCGGGTTCGTCGTTCTAATCGACAAGTTTGGCTCGAGGAAACGATTGTGTAGTACCAGACATACTCTCATATTGTGATGTTGACGATGACATGTTACTCAGACTTTTTGGCCATCCCAAGCATGCTGATTATCGTGAGCTATACGAAGATGGGAAATTTGGTGATGGATGAGCTTGGAATGACAATTAATATGGGGTTTCATCGGGGTGGAGAATATGGTTTTGCTGCAACAATTGAATGCTTATAAATTTGGGTTGTAGTAATCTCGGAAGGTAATGAGTAACATTTGAGAATCAGTAACGAAGTCGGGTTCGTTATTCTCGAGTTTTTGAATTGGGAGCACTGAACATAATTGAATTAAACTCATCATCCATTGTTGATAGTTAGAAAATGGAAAGATTTATAGAGAGAAATTATGATGGTTTTGTGTGAATCGGGGGTTGATATTATAGCGGTTCGGTTTACGGCCGTTGAAATCGATCATTGCAATTTTTTTCTCCAGATTTATGCTCATGTGTTACGGTCTGGCTGGCCAAATCTAGGAAGTATGTTTCATCGAGGGTTGTAAACATCGGCCTAGGCGGTTGATTAGGCGGAGGTTTTGACAACACCTTAGGTAGGAATTTTTAGAATGCATATCCGATCCTTTTTCTTTTTTGTAGATTTTCTTAAAAGAAATATTATAAACGAAAGGAAAAACATCTAAACTCTAATGAATTTAGGCCCTCTTCTTCCCTTTTAAGGTTTTTCTAATTGTGATTCCTCTCCTAACAAGGAATTTTTAATTGTATATATACAATATTTTATTAAATAAAAAATACAAATTCGATTAATCACCGATTAATCCTTAATCAATCCTCGGAAGCCCTGTTTGCCCGACTAGTGCCTAACGTTTTTTATAACCTTGGTTTCATCTCAATGTTAGGTGATTCTCATTTTAAGATGCGTCGTCAATTCCATCAAAGTTACGATTTTTCTACCGCTTGAATGTCTTGCTTTGACAAGTTCCAAAATTGTCGGTCACTTTTCGATATAATCATCGTCCAACACAACGTGTTTTGGGACTTTAACGAGTTTGCATAGTACAAATGATTGTTAGGGTATCCTTCAATTTATTCTCATTTAAATCAAGAAATATAGACGACAAATTCTCCAAAGAAAATAATTGTCGTAATACATTTCTACCAGACACAACAACAAAAATAAAAGTGATCATAGCTATTAAAGTCTGGTTTACCTAATAACTTAAACTTATAGTTAAAGGCATGCACTTGTTATTAATCTGGATTTTGACACTCTCACATGCAATTAGATTGAGCGTACTATGAACTTTGACTCAAAACAAAATAACGTAGAGAATATAGATGATTTAACTTTACATTTATTTCAATTCAATTCATCTATGAATCTGAACAGATTAATAAAACCGGGTCATGTTAGTAAGGTTGACCTAAAATAATCATCTCATGCCAACGACCATATAGCAAAATTAAACCAAGAAAGAGAGAAACGTTGCTAAGAAAAAACATAAAATGTAGAGATAGCAATTGCTACTAACCAGCAGAAGAGTAAATGCCTGAAAAGGTAGTAGACACATATCAATGAAGAGGTCAGAATAGGTTAGCGTAAACACATATGTCTGCAGGTCGACCGGAGAGACAAATAGCCACTGGTTCACCGCCGAAACCCAAGTGGGCATGTAGCAACTTGCGTCGTCCTCACCAGTTGGCCTCTTGCTCAACCAATCCATACATAATAGATGTGTATCACAAACATGTACTTTTGATAATAATCACTTTCCTCGCCGCATTTACTGCTGTTCAATGGCTCCCACCTCCTTCCCCTTTGTCTGGGGCACAACACCATTACTATATTAACCATACAAGAGGTGCCTCTTTTGTCTACTTGCTCTTCACTTTTGTCCCCACTTTCCATATGTCCAGTTTCACGTTGATGCGACACTAAAAAGTATTTGTTTCTCTTTAATTACTTGTTTGTCGTCTTATTTAAATTCTTATAACAAGATAAGAATATCTTTTGATGGTCATTTACGGGTAAAATTATTATATGCTAAACTTCAGCTGTGCACATTTAGATGCAAATCTGTATATTGTGGTATTGTTTTTTATCAATGTATTTGTTTGTCATTTTTCCTATTTTCACGTTAAAAAAACTAAAGATGTTAATTTGTCTATTAGAATAATCATTTCTTCTAAATTCAATAGAACAAAAACATGCGCAACTAACAGCTATTTTATCCGTGTATTTTGCACAAAATCCAAGAGTCTCTTTGACACACAACTCTTTTGCACCCTGCTCAACACTTTTTAAACCCATATATACTACATAATATTATACTTATGCGTCCCCCTTTCTAAAACAGTATTGTTATTCAGAATAAGAGTTAAATTCTATTAAAAAAAAAACGTTTCATTCATGTTATGTGATACTAATTTTAAATTAAATACCTTTATTTTATTTATTCTGTTTTCAAGAAGTATGACTAGAGTGGATGTCTTATGGAAAAGGTTTCCCTTAATTAAGAAACTGAGGTTATAAAAATGGAAAAGATTTTTTCAATAACATATTCAATATAACTCTTTTCATGTTTAGGATAAAGTAATTAATATGCATTGTATTTATTTTGGAGATTACATATATATATTAATGTAACACAAAAATGATGTCAGAATAATAATAATTAAGGAACACGAAACCGGTTATTTTAAAAAGAGTAACTTAAAAACAAATACTTCTCTCGCAACAAAAAAAAACAAGAACAAATATTTCATAGATGTCCCATGCATCTAATTAAAATAACTGTTTGAATATAATTATTTATGATTACAAAAATTAAAGAGTGTAACTTTGACTAACTCTTCTTTTATCGTTGAATTAATAATAGCAATTACTTTTTATAAAATAAAATAAAATAAGAAGGTAAGATACACGTGTTCCTGCAAATGCAAGTGTATTAAAAATTCGTATTCTTATCATCAACTAGAGAGAGATCAGAGATGTCCTTGTTAACTGAACGTAATTATAAACAAATGTTAATTTTCCTTTGTCACAGTTAAATTCAGTGAACGCAGCCACAGCTGTGAATTATGCAATGACAAAACAGCCCCCATGTGGAGGACCAACCATTGGTGCCGGCAAGGGACAGATATTGACATTTAGGGGGGGTCCAAGAAAGTGGCATGTGACTGCGATTATGGTACACAAAAACTAAGGAAGTGCTCTCATCACGACCGTGCAATCGCAGTCGGTACAAATTCCAAAACAATCTTCGATTGATAATGTAGCTCTACTTGCCCCTCAGATCCTCTCTATATATACATATATATAACACTTCTTGCCGTCTCATTCACGTACTCGCATTTCTTTCTTTTACATGTTTTAAGTTCTCAAGCAACCACAAAGAGCCATCTCTTTCTTGATCCTCTGCTTAGAAAATGAAGAGGCAAAGAAGCAACAAGGTGGCGGCGGCGGGCGACGGCAAAGGCGGCCCCAAGGTTGAGGGTACTCAACATGTTGGTTCTGATCAACAAACGTTGTTGGAAGCGACGAAGAGGAAGGTTAGAAAGCAGGTTGAGGAGGAGGAGGTGAAAGGGGGCGGTGGAGAGCCATCGGCGGCGGTGGCGGAGAGCTTGGTGGGGTTGGAGGAGTGGCCGTGGGTGAGAGGAGTGGTGGATGAACAGATGAGCTGGGGGTACATTTCGCTGCCCCATTGGGACTTGGAGGAGTTGAAGGGGAAGGCTTATAGCGAACTGTATAGTGATGATTGTTGGGATTGTGATATCTGGGGATTGAAGGCTATCAAGGAGGTGCCAAATCAGTAATCAAGAAGAGCTCAGCTCATGCATGCATGCATATTGGTGGTCTTTGTGACTGTGATGAGATCAATATATATATATGTGTGTTGTGGATTGCATTTGGAGCCGGAGGTAATCCGTTTATGTGCGCCGTGCTGTGTTTATATATGATCTGTTCTCGATCAACGCCATATATATTAAGCATTTCCCCTCCATATGTATAATATGAATTTGGTTTGTGTGATTTGAGAAGTACCTTGAAATGTTCAACATTATGTTGATCCTTTCTTATCCACTGTTTTTGGGAAGATAGATAGTCAAATAACTCCATCCAATATATGATATTAAAAAACTCGTTAATTTCTTCAAATGTATATATCAATCATGTGTGCATTCAAAATCACATATTTAAAGTCACGTGATGAGGCAAGATTTTGAATTTTGGTTGTAGCATACAAGATTCCGTATATGTTTGATGATATACATATTATATGAAACTTCCTTGTAGTAAAAGACAGGTAAATCTCGGCGGTATGTAGGTGTTGGATGTTGCGTGCCTATTGAGCAAGGGTCTGTAGTTGTCCAGTGCATTTCATCAATTCCCAGTTGATACTTGCTACTCACCTGCATCTTATGTCGGCCATGCCCGTCTAAAAGAATCAGTGATCAATTGGGTGAGGAGCTTCGGCTAACCAAACATATATATATATATATATATATTACTATTTGCAGTAAAGCTTTCCTTCAACTTCAAGGAACTGCTACTTGATGCTCATCAAGCAGAAGCTTCTGCACGTAATTTTTTTTTCTTCGCCAATAAAATAAACGATTACATTATACAGGAAATACCATCACAACAGAGGAGAACAAACTTTAGTGGAAAACGAATTCCGACCAAGTTAAGCTATGCCAAACTAGGGCTCGCACTGTCAAAGAACTTACATTCGAAGTATTGTCAAAAGAATATATATAACTTACGTAGAGGTCTTAATAACCAGCAAAAAAAAAAAAATACATAAAAAGAGGCCTAATATCACAATAATTACGCACCAATAGCGCAATAATTGTGCACCTAAATCAAACTAAACCGTCACCTTATTAACGACCACGCTTCAGAACCACCGCTAACACTCATCTTCCACGGATGTAGATGAAGAAACAGATCTGATGAGAAGCAACTACAAGTGAAGAAAAGCTTAACGACAATGAACCACCGATAAAAAGATCTAGCTAGACACACCTGTCGCCTCCGCTATAGGCGTGGGTGACGAAGAGAAAATTAAAGAGAATCCTAAGAGAAACAAGAGGCAGCTAGAGTTTGTTGAGAAAGAGAATACTACTTTTTTTTCTTTGCACATAATTTGTATAAAATAAAATAAAATGCTTATAATACAGATACAAATATAGAAACAAATTAGCACATAATTTTCAGAAAGGGGAGAAACTAAGAAAATTATAACCCTAACAAAAATAGGATGTTCTATTGGAATATTGTGTGAACCAACTCCTTTCAAACTTTCATTTTCTTTCAGCACTTCTTTTACTTCACTTTCCTAATAAACTAGTTTTGTCATCTTGAGAGCAAAATTAAGCCACTTTCTCGTCTTTTAGTTTCATGTTTTGAGTTATTTCCTGAACAATTTGAAAATTAGTTGACTGAAAGAGTCCATTTTACAGGGCCGTTTTTAAGTGATAGCCCAAATAATAGTTAGGGCCTTACAATATCCAATAAACTGAGCCCATGCTGATTGTCCCGCGAAGACCCGAGTTTGAGTTACATCATTCAGTGCTCCAGTTTCCACAAATTGCAACGCTTGTCATTGGAAAATGTCAGATTTAAGTAAGTGACGAAACACAAAATAACATATCTTCAAAATATCGAATCACATAGGGAATTTGTTTTCGTTGCAATTAATATTTTTTAAGACAAAGAGATAATAAAAGACCCACTTAAAACGAAATTTGATAAATAATAAATATTTTAGACATAATAAAATTCGAATTCCTATATGTGAAAAATCAAGTCAATTAAAAGAACTGATACTTGAAAGTATAATTATATATCCTAATACCAATACCTTCAGAACTCAAGAGATCGATACAACCACATACCGTCCCACCCTCCATCCTGTATATACTGTCTCCAACATTTAGGACAAAGTCTGTATTCTTGATAGCACCATAGTCACGAAGCATTTCTTATGGCAAGAGTGCACCACCACACCACTACAAGCCAACATTTTCTTTTCTTTTCTTCTCCTTACTACGGCAAGATTAATATGCTACCATCGCAACCAAGATATTGAAGGTTCTCAAACCAGCTTTGTCAATAACGGATATAACTGGTCCTTTTAGGTACTTGAATATTTTCTAATTTCTCTAAGACGAAACCTCCAGAAATAGCATATGAGGACTACGAGTCACAATTAAAACATGAATATATTATGTGACAATTGACCTTTTGTAAAATCAAAAGCTGAATGCTAAATACGATTTTACATCCTCCATCTTCAACAAATTTTAAGAATCTCTAACCATATATTTATGGTTGATGTGTTTGTTCCATTAAATAGGTGAAAACATACTACAAATGTTGAAGCACTCATTTCCAGCTTGACCTCTCTCAATCTTGAGTGCTGATATGATCAATGGCCATGAAAGTTAAGGCTGTAGTTAGAGTGGTCCATGCAAGGAACCACCTGATGGCAAGTGATGATTTTGGAGACGAAAACATAACGAGAACTTTCTAATTCAAGCCCCAAACCAGTTCTGCAACCAATATAACTAACTTGATTTGTATATGTATTATGAAGCATCATGAGATTAAGACTTGAACAAGGAGCATGTGGTCCAAGAAGAAGCACCTGCGTCTGTACAACTGATCATCATTATTAACAAACTTAATTGTCTGCCATATCTATTCCTCTTGCACATTCACCTCACCAGGTGGTTCTCATAAACATGTGTAGTTTTTTAGAAATAAACTTCTGTCCTCAAATTGAAACATATGTGTGTAGTATCATAATTAAAATATGTGCTTTTTACAATTGTTCATCACAGAAATTTGTAAATATATCCAAATATGTCAATGGAACAAATATATCTATTATATTCTATCATCAAATGGCATATCATAGAAGATAATTTGTAATTCTGTCTACAATTTAGCATGTTCTTTAATCAAGAACTTGTAATTTGTTTAGGCACGACCTTTCAAAAGGAAAGGAAAACTTCTCTATTTACAACATTTAGCATGTTCTTTAATCAATGCTATTCCTCAACCTCCTTTGACGATGAATGGTAGTAAATGGCTCAAAAGCTCTCTATTTACAACATTCTTGGGGTGAAGGCAAAAGGGAGTAGAAGGGCTTTTATAGAGTTTTCTAACATTTAGGGTTGTTCAGGGAGCGACTCTTGACAGTACCGAACGGACGTAATATCTAAATCTCGGGCAGACGACGGCACCGCTTCATGTCACTTGATACGGGGCCGTATCACAAAGGCAGACACACAATCTTGAAGCTCTTTCATTTATATTCAATTTTCCATCATCTTCACCTCAATCAGAGTTCATATGAGAAAGTTCTGCTCTCCGGAAGACAATACTCGCTTAGTCTCTTTTTGACGAATCATCTTCTATTGATTTTTCATCTCGGCTTGATCCTCGACTGATAAACTCCTTTGACTTTTAGTCATGCTCTCCATACTTCATAAGCATTCACAATTGCATCAAAAACCTATAAGAAGCACAAGACAATCTGATGGAGCATCACATGAGCAAAAGAACTAACAACTACCAAAATTATGCAAGCTAATGGAAAATAAAGACTAAAATGCTATGAAATGTATATAACAAAGTACTAAAATACATACACATCACCTTACGTCAACGTACTCAACGATTTCTTTCATGCCCAATCGACTAACGCCTAACAATTTCGTTCGTCAAGCTATTCCTACGTTGCCCGTCACAATATCGATGACAAACCATCACATATCGTGGATGTTTTTATAAAGGAAGTAGGAGCTACCATTCAAATTGAAAAATACAAACCGAGCACGTTGAAATAAAAACTGGAAGGACTTGGTTTCGACTCGATGCATAATCACTTGATTTGGAGTGAATCGGCTCGGTACCTGGTTCTGAATATTTCAAACCATCGACTAATCGGTAAAGCCAAATCAGTAGTTTTGGGTTTCAGAAATCACTCAGCCTAGCACCAAGCCCAAGTCACTACATTATCTAACTTAAGCTACAAAACCCGGTTCAATGAAACATTGATCAAAGCCCGAGCTAGCCAATTATATTCCCACCTTTGCTTATATTTTTTTTCCTCCTCCACACCAAACGTTCTTCTGGATATATAGGAGGCAGTGATGACCCTTTATCGACAATTATCAACCAGAGGTTATGTGCACATCTGTTTTTAAAAGGATGATTTATTAAAAATTGTTAATAAGAGTTTGATAATTGATATAAGGTATATCACAAAATTATATAACATCACGTAGTTATCATAGACCTATTATATATACTAGCAGAAAGAATTTTAGTAGGAAAAAAACATGTGAAACCAAGTTCTTTGTACGTGTATGACAAATGATTGAAACATATACCCGGTTTATCGCTAATGAAGAAAAGATAGGTGATTGAAACGACTTAGAACAATAAATTCGAAAGTGAAATAACAAAAGATATGTGGATAAGTTTATTGATTGGAGATTAGATAGTGAAAGAGAAAACCTAATGGTTAGATATATGATAGCAACAGTTGCATGAGTGATGGTAAATATGGTACAATAATGATATCTCATGTGGACCATAATCTCTTAGCATGCTCTCTTCTCAAACATAATGACCAAAACAGCTTGTCCTCATTTCCACCAAACTATAAAATATATGTCTTGTTCCATTTGCTAGACTTTTTGCTTTAAAGCTACAAGGACATCTCTCTCTATGTTATGTTAGACCAGTATGTGTATGCATATGGTATATGAGTACTCGAGTCTTGCCTCTCTCCTCTGCACTTGTATCGTTTCTCAAAACAAAATGTTGCAACCATTTCATCCATCATATTAATTAGATGACTACACAAATTAGAATCCTCTAATCAATTGAAACACCTACTTGCTTAACGAAGTGATCATGTGTTTGAATTTAACTTTGAAAAATGTTTGAAATTTTGACCTATAGGTAAATTGTGTAGAAAAATAATGTTTCTTGGAAAAGGGTTTCTCATGGTTTCAATATCTATTACTCACCCCGTCCTGATTCGCTGTCTCTTCATTACATTTAGGGTTAAAATCACAAGGTTACTCTATACAAATTATTAATTTTAAATACTTACCGTTTATTTTAATATGTCTTATTTAGTTATAGTATAAAATATTAGGATTCGACACTGTTTTTTTTTTTAAATGTAGAAGACTAGTATTAAAGATCAAAAATTAAGAAAAGTGTAAGTCCATCTGGTAATGTAGTACAGACTAACTATGAACAGACCAAGAACAGACCTCCCTAGCGAACTAGTGGGAGGCCTTGTTCGCTGAACGTCTAACAAACTCGAGTTGAACATCCTCAAGGGATTGAAGTAACACAATACAATCCTAGATAATAACTCCTAATGGAGACGAGAACAAACAACCATTGGTTATCAGGTTACAAACTACTTGACAATCTGAACGAATGACGACCTTACTCTAACCTCTCTCCTGTATCCCTCTTAGGGCCAGCCGGATGCCATGAGCTTTAATGGTCTGCGGTGACCAGAGCCCATCGACTGGAGTAGATCTAATGTCAAGAATTTGATTACGAGGGTCCCGACAAATCATACTCACACCAGTAGAAGAAGAATTCGGGAAACATGCCCAGTCAACATTAAGTGTGAGGACTCAAGTGCCGGAGCTAACCACTGGGTTTCTAAATGCTCCGGATGTCGCCGCCCATCTTTCCCACAACTTGGTTACAAGGGAGATTGGATTCAACTCAGTTAATTTCAAATGTACTGTTAAATTTTAAGCGTAATATTCAAATCATCTTGTAGTTCAAAAAAAAAAAATCATCCCTAACCCTAAAATGAAATAGACAAAAATGAAAATTGGGATCAATGGCCTCATATGAGCTCAAATCATCTTCTTTGTACACAAGTCCATTCTTGGATTATCCATTGACCAACAACAACTCAGTCTCACTCCCCGTTCTTCCCCAACTCAACCCAACCCAATTTGTAGTATTGGACACTTGCATCTTTGTACAATGTTTTCTGTATTATAGGGGCAACTCCTCCGACACTAGGGATAGCGAAATGCTCCAATTCCGAAAGGGACCGTTGCTCCCGACCAAATCGAGATAGGTTCGGGCGGATTTTGTGGTGGGACGGGGAAAATTAACGGAGTATGGACGGGGAACAGGACGGAGAATCCAAGTCTTGTCAGTGATTAAATAAATTAATAAATAGTAAATTAATTTCTTTACGATTTTATTAAGGAAACTATTCTCAGATGATGTTGCTTGAATTGATTATGAGCAATTATGTATTTGTCCTTAATCGTTATGCTTTGATGTAATGGACTAGAACATATGCAATTTAGTTTTATGGAATTTTGGCATTGTGGGGTCCTCTCAGTTCTAGAGGGGCGTAACAGGGAGTGCGGCGAATCCCCATCCCCAATCGAGGCGGGGAGTGGGGCGGGGATCACTTACTCTACCTCGTTGCAATTCCAATCTGACACAGGCGGTACATAACGATTCTGTGATCTCTACAATTCAACAATACCCGACGAAAAATAACATGATTAAAGGAAAGCATAAATTAGAAGTCTTCTATTTTTCCATTTGATGTCATTCGATAATTTTTATATTTTTTAATTTTTTAACAAAGTCATGCTTTGTGTTAGAGTACACTGTATATAGGTATCTACATAAGCCCACACCCGTTACGGTTTTGTATTGTATCTAGTGTAGTCTTAGCACTATAACTATGGGGCTCATGTATTACTTTATTTTCACCGAATACAATATACACATATATTG
>JAYMSW010001293.1:0-17113 GCA_036897725.1 Erodium texanum | reverse complement strand
TGCTGACCATGGACGTTGATGAGGCATGGAAGTCCTTCAAGCCCCTCACCAGCGACTGTACCTTCCCAAGTAAGTCCCTCACCAACTCACTTGCTCTTACTCAGTGACACCCACAACCTCAAGAGGGATTTTGCATCTGTTGTGTATGTGGTAGTGAAAAACCCAGATTTGTTAGACCATGAAACTGTTAAAAATGTGCTTCATTTCATTAAATGTGCCGATAATGATGTCCCCTGCTTTTCCCTGGTTAAGTGCATGTTTAAAAATAGGTACTTTGTGCCTTTCAGGTTGTGGGGTTGTGTGCTTTTTGGAATTAGTTGGAGAACAGTGATAATTTTGTTGCTTTCTTGTGGGTTATCAAGTGAGGCACACATTGTTGATGAAATGAGTGCTCATGGAGATTATGTGGGACTAAATGTGTATGTGCCAATCTTGAAGGCTTGATTTAAAGAGCATTGTGCAGATGAAGCAGCTTATTTGGTAATGGAATTTAGCAGTTCAGGGCTGCAGCTGGGTTTTCGAAACTACGATGATTTAACAGTGCACCCATGATGATCCAAGACTTTCATTCGGCCTTTTCATTATTCAAGGACACGAGGGAAGCTGAAAGTTCCAAACTTGATGAGGAGTTACTTAACTGTAATGACAGGATTAGTACAGAATCGCCTGTCCGATTTGTGCCAAACTTAAATTTGTAACCAAGCATTAGGTGGTCCATGGGATGGGGGCTTGTTGCAATTAACATGTCCCATTACCAGGTAATCTCCTAACTAACTGCCATTTATTTTTCCTGCTTAATAACAAGTGTCTTGAGTTACTTTAATTATGTAAAACCACAATGGAGTTGAGTTGAATTCTAGGCAGACACCAACTTTGATGATTTGTAGAAGAAGAAAATCATTTAGTCATGCAATACACCTTAGCAAACAATTTTTAAAGATTCAAAGAACTTCCTTTCTGTTGTCTTTAAATTTAAATGAACCTCTCAAAACCCAAGTAACCACTTGCTTTAAGTGTATCACTGCTGAGTCAGTACCGATCTGTTAAGAGAATTGTTCATTAAAAGATTTGAAAAATGTCCAATGTATGAATGGTTGAAAAAGGAAAAACAAAACCATGTATGTTCTTTAGGCTATGGAAATGTAACAAGATGACATTTCATCTACTCCAGGGTCTGACATTCTTTTTTGGAACTTTAACAACCTCACCACCTTTGTCTTTCTACAAAATCATCAGACTCCATTAATATCCATGCCATCCCTTCTGTAGGTCAGTTCTCACTGTCCTTCAACCATAACTTTCATTTTCAGAACATGGCAATTGTCATCTATCACCAGTAAATTTACTACCCAACTATCAATTGTAGGAACTTTTCTCTGTTTCATATAGATTTATCCATTATCCTTTGTGTTCAGCACCCCAGAAAGCTCAGCTAATTCTCAAGGAACCCATCAACTCGGGGAGGGGATGGAACACAAAGGCCTTTAACTTATATGAAGTGGTACTCATCTTTAATGGAATTGCAGTGTCATATTTAAATAGATCCATATAAGCGTAACTTTCATCAGAAAATTTCCACCTGTACCCAAAAAATTGGCTGACTACTTTTTTTGTGTCTATTTTCAGTGTGGTAGAGTATAGTGTTTGCAAAGAGATGCAGTTCTGAGCTTTGTTAGAGCTTGGTTGGATAGCTGTTGTGCTATATTAGGTTTGTTTCTCTTTTTGTTTATATTCACTTAACAAGTGCTTCTCTAGTAACATTAGAATGTTTGTTTCGTTCCATCCAACTTTTGACTCCTGAATTTTACAGAAAATCTTTCTTGATTTGTCATACTTTCTTTTTATTGATTTCAGGGATTGGGAAGAATGAGAGTTGTTGTGATGATCGTGTTGCCAATCCTTCTGGTTCTGACAAACATCAATAGGGCAATATCTCTTGATCAAGTTGATCATCCTCTCGCAAAGATTAATATGAAGAAGGCACAAGTTGTTCTTCATCGTGGGACATATGTTGGAGTCTTTCCTCCTGTTCTTGGATTAAGAGTAAGCAAGATTCTTTAACATTCAATTTTTCTCCGTCAAAGAAACTTATTTAAGCTTTTTTTCTGGCTTAGGGTCATAATTCAGAGTGGATAACTTTAGTCTACAGCACTCCAAACCCATCAAATGATGACTGGATTGGAGTATTTTCTCCCGGCAACATCAGGTAAAATTGATGTTCTATTTCATACTTGTGATTATTTCTGTTCTAGTCGAAGCTTGTAATTGACCCAGTATTACATAATAATTATAAATTTAATATCTAATATTTTGGGAGTGTTTTTAATGTTTTTCAGTTCAAATACCTGCACTAGAGCAAATGCATCACCGCCACATCTGTGTTCTACACCTATTAAGGTTTGTGTCACACTTAGATGACCATTTAACAGTTAATCAACTTATAGCTGCTTTACTCAGAACTGAAAAATGATATGTTAAAAGTGAAAGCTCTCTCTCTCTCTCTCTTGGCAGTACCAATATGCAAATTACACCAACGCTCACTATGAAAGTACAGGAAGAGGAACACTGCAGCTTCAATTAATCAACCAGAGATCCGATTTTTCATTTGCACTGTTTTCTGGTGGATTATCAAATGTATGTGGTAGATGATTCACTTGTCTTGCATGAACCAAACTGCATATGGTCCATGATTGTTACATGTTGACCTTGTTATGTTCATGGCTTTGTTATAGTTGTTGATGACTTTGTATTTCTGTATACAACAGCCGAAGCTCGTGGCCTTGTCAAAAACAATAAAATTTTCCAACCCAAAAGCTCCAGCTTTCCCACGCTTATCACAAGGAAAAGAGTGGAATTCAGTAAGTCCTTATACTTCACACAACAAATTGAAAGATTTTTACTTTGCAAAGCTAAAATCTTACCTTTTGTCACTTTTACTAGTGACTAATTACCTCTTAAGAACTAAATATGCTTTGTAACTCAATACTCAGATGGTTGTGAGATGGACAAGTGGATATAAGTTAGATGAAGCAGAACCATTTGTAGAGTGGCACACAGATGGGGCATCACCCTCACGTTCCTTAGCTGGGACATTGACTTTTGACCAGCATACCATGTGTGGTGCGTAGAATTCTTTTCTTCTTTTGAAATATATATACTGATCAACTCAAATAATTGACAAAAATATGTATGAGAAATAAATGAAAACTATATGGGCTTCTTTCTCATATATGTTACAGATATAATTTGGTTCAGATACATTTGGAGTGATGATTCTATATTTTCCCAGTGAATAAATTTCATATATAAGTAACTATTATTGTGAATTAACCAAAAATCTGTTTTTTTTTTCCTTCAGTTTATTGAAATGGTTAACTTTTCAGGTGAACCTGCAAGAACAGTAGGGTGGCGTGATCCTGGTTTTATACACACTAGCTTTATGACAGACTTGTGGCCTAATACACAGTGGGTTATATCTTCTATAGGAGTCATCTAATTATTTTATTGTTACTGCATCTCAGGCTTTGGTTACTCATTGTGCAGGTACAGCTACAGGCTGGGACATAGATTATCACGAAGTGGAGATTATGTTTGGAGCCGTCAATACAACTTTAAATCTCCTCCTTATCCCGGGCAAAATTCTTTGCAACGTATTGCCATTTTTGGTAACATGGGAAAGGTTTGGCTCATATCCACAAGACCTCATCTTTGTTTGTGGTGTGTTCTATTGTGTTCTTGTTTGAAGTTTACTAGGTTATCATGTTAAGGTTGTCTTGTTACTTGACAGTTTGAAGCTGATAGTTCGAATGAGTACAACAATTACCAGCCAGGGTCTCAAAACACTACTTTGCAGCTAACCAAAGACTTAAAAAACATTGATATGGTGTTTCACATTGGAGGCATAAGCTATGCAAATGGATATATTTCACAGTGGGATCAATTTACTGCTCAAATCGAGCCCATTGCCTCAACCATTCCTTACATGATTGCAAGGTTCTTGCTATAACTATATAAGAGCTTGTTCATCTTCTTGTATACAGTTAATTACAGTGATTGGTTTTTCAATTTCAGTGGAAACAACGAGCGCGATTGGCCTGGGACCGGATCCTTCTTTGGGAACTCAGATTCAGGAGGAGAATGTGGTGTGTTGGCTGAGAACATGTTCTATGTTCCTGCAGAAAACCCAGCTAAATTCTGGTATATCTTGAACTTTTAGTTTCAAGAAAGTCCTAATTGTGTCATTTTAGTTCTTGAATTTCAAATCTTTCCATTTTTGCAGGTACTCAGCTGATTATGGGTTGTTCCGGTTCTGTGTAGCAAACACAGAACAGGACTGGAGGGAAGGGACAGAGCAACACAAGTTTCTTGAGCACTGCTTTTCATCAGTCAATAGACAAACACAACCATGGCTCGTCTTCCTTGCACACAGAGTGTTGGGTTATTCTTCTAGCCAATTCTATGCGGAGGAAGGATCGTTCGGTGAACCAATGGGGAGGGCCCACATTCAGGCACTCCTGCAGAGGTACAAGGTTGACATTGCCATATACGGTCACGTGCACAACTACGAAAGGACATGTCCCATTTACCAGAACACTTGCACCAGAAAGCAGAAGAACCCTAACCATTACAGGGGGAGCTTACGTGGGACAATCCACGTGGTTGCTGGCGGAGGAGGAGCTGTTCTTTCCGAATTTAGCAGCTGCAATGAAACCAATTGGAGCTTGTTCAAAGACTATGATTATGGGTTTGTGAAACTGACAGCAATGAGCAGAGCAGAGCTATTGTTTGAGTACAAGAAGAGTAGTGATGGGAGTGTGCACGACTACTTCAGAGTATCAAGAGAGTATAGGGACATCTTGGCCTAACAATAATGATTCGGAGATGCTAAGGTTATACTTAAGCAACTATATATAATCAGGAACACAAATTATAGTCAAACAGTTGTTTCCATAAGGTTTTTTTTTGTCTTATGAATAAAAGTAGTCATTAGATAAATAATGCACGTAAGCTTTGTTCATAAATATAACATGTGGTTATGCGCATAATCCTATTATGTATCTCTCTCTCTCTCAAATTCGTTTAATATATCTCATTATCATTTATTTAACAACTATTCAAAATTTAACTTGAACAATTTCTCTATTAATATTTTGAACTATTCTGAAGATCATTCTCTCATTCTTACTTATTTTGAAACATTTTTCAAAAGTCAAAATGGTTATGATATTACTTATTTTGAACTATTATATATATATAAATCCCTTCATAATATTTTAACTTCTTTTAAAAAAATGTGATTATCTCCAAAAAAACATATCGTTGACCTCTAATCTAAATAACATTATCTCTTAAATTATGTCATTTCAATTTTTCTATTTAACGAGCCATGCCTATCACTTTGATCTCTAGCTTCTTATATAAAGCTTCACCAACACCACTTCTTTCATCATCAAGTGGGTTCCTTAATCAACTCACATTCTTCATCTCGCTTTGTTTCTGCAGGTACTGCTACTTGTAACAATTAAGCTACTCGATTTGCATATTGGTATACTCAAATAACTCTATACATATATGTTTAGTGATTCATAAAAAATGTGATCACATTGTCTTTTTATGTATTAAAGTTGTTTCCTTTCCACCCTCAAATCCACTACATGGGTTTTTTTAGAAGTGTCTATCTAATTTTACAGTCATTATTTGAAATGGGTCAGTTTTCAAAATTTTTATGTACCCATGTAATTTTTTGACCTATTTAATTTTTGTTTGTATTCTTCAGTATTAATCGGGATAAAGTTACAATTTTTAAGTTCTGATTGAGCTTCATTATAGCCATTCTGTTGTGGGTGCTTTTATTTATCTACATATACAATGTAGCTCTCTCAGCTGAGTTCAATTACAATTAGTGTTCATGCCTTCCAGCAATCAATATTTGCTATCTGCAGGTTGAGTTTTGATTCTGCAGTACATGTTTCATGGTTACATACATATTTTCTCATTGGGTCTAGTTGGTTTCAGGAATTGGAGAAATGAAGGTTATGGGGATGATCTTGTTGCCAGTGTTTCTGATGGCTCTGGCATGCATCAATGAAGCAATTGCTGATGGGGTAAATCCTCTGTCAAAAATCGATATTCAGAGCACAATAGCTGCTTTTAACGACCACGCTTATGTCAAAATTTACCCACCAGTATTTGGATATGGAGTAAGCTTCTTCAACCTCTCTTTCACTTACGGTTTAATGGATATAATCTGAGTATTATCTGGAGACTGATCCAAGGTTTTTTTTTACTGATTCAGGGTCATGATACACAATTTGTCACTGTGACCTTCCACAACCCAAACCCAGCAACTTATGATTGGATTGGTGTATTCTCCCCAGCCAGTTTCAGGTGATATAGACATTTACTTTATTCTTTTGTTATCTAAAAATTTAGATTATAACTATATAAATGTGGTAAATTAATTTCAACTGTTTTTCATACTTCTCAGTGCTTCTGCATGTCTAAGTGAAAATCGAAAAGTTATTTCTCCACTTTTGTGTTCTGCACCCATTAAGGTTTCTACAAAAACCCATTTGCTGTTAATTTTTATTCAATTAGTGTAAGAATTAAAAACTGGTTTCATTTATGCAGTTTCAGTATGCAAATAAGCAAACCCCAGATTATGCAGACACAGGAAAGGGAAAGCTCAAGTTACAAGTGGTCAATCAAAGATCCGATTTTGCTTTTGCACTATTTACTGGTGGATTGTCAAATGTATGTGTATTAATCGATTCATTTATCTTTCAAACGTACGTATATATCCAATTATTGATCACCTAACTTTTTTCATCGCAGCCAAAGTTGCTAGCTGTGTCGAAAAGAGCCGCTTTTGAAAACCCAAAAGCTCCTTTGTATCCACGCTTGGCACAAGGAAAAGAATGGAATGAAGTAAGCCCGAACTCCCAAAACTATAAGTCTTGTTGATGATTTCTTTGATCAGTGCTAATTGTGATTTATTATACAGATGACTGTAACATGGACAAGTGGATATAGCATAGACGAAGCAGATGCATTTGTTGAGTGGGGCCCAAAAGATGGGGCCCGTATGCGTGCCCCGGCCGGAACATTGACTTTTGACCGCGACAGCATGTGCGGTGCACCGGCGAGGACCGTAGGGTGGCGTGATCCTGGATTCATCCACACTAGCTTCTTGAAGGGTTTGTGGCCCAATTCATTGTAAGTCTTGAACATGTTGGTTAAAAACTAATTCAAGATATTTAGTTTTAATTGCATCCCTTAATTGTTCATATTTATGCAGATATACATACAGGTTGGGGCATATATTACCAAATGACAAATACGTTTGGAGCCGTGAATTCTCTTTTAAGGCATCTCCTTATCCCGGCCAAAACTCTCTACAACGTGTTATCATTTTTGGTGACATGGGAAAGGTTTGGCTTTCTAATGATAATTGTTAAATAATTATTCTTTGATTTTGATTTTGATTCTGATTCAATACTGGTTTGTCTCCTACCTTATAGTTTGAAGTTGATGGTTCAAATGAATACAACAATTACCAGTCAGGGGCAGAGAACACTACAAAGAAGCTCATTCAAGACTTGAAAAACTTTGACATTGTGTTCCACATTGGAGATATATGTTACGCTAATGGTTACATCTCACAGTGGGATCAATTCACTTCACAGATCGAGCCCATCGCCTCCAACAAGGCCTACATGATTGCAAGGTCTGTTCTGTTCTGTTCCCACCTTTTGATGCACTGTTTAATTTATTGACATGGTTCTGGCCTTTCAGTGGGAACCACGAGCGGGACTGGCCCGGGACAGGATCATTCTACAACAACGTAGATTCAGGAGGCGAATGTGGTGTTCTGGCCGAGACTATGTTCTATGTTCCTGCTGAGAACAGGGCTAAGTTCTGGTACGCCACTGACTATGGTTTGTTCAGGTTCTGTGTAGCTGACACGGAGCATGACTGGAGGGAGGGGACGGAGCAGTACAAGTTCATCGAGCATTGCTTATCGACTGTAGATAGACAAAAACAACCTTGGGTCATCTTCCTCGCGCATCGGGTTTTGGGTTATTCTTCCAACAAGTTCTATGCCGAAGAAGGGGCATTTGAGGAACCGATGGGTAGAGACGATCTTCAGAAGCTCTGGCAGAAGTACAAGGTTGATATTGCCTTTTATGGACATGTTCACAACTATGAAAGGACATGCCCCATTTACCAGGTAACACATCACCTGTTGTCTTAACATCGGACATGTGAGTAAGTTTTCACTAATTAAGAGGTGTTGTTGATTATGTTACAGAGTGTTTGTACGAGGCACGAGAAGAACTTTTACCAGGGTGACTTGAAGGGGACGATTCATGTGGTAGCTGGTGGGGCTGGAGCGAACCTTGCACCCTTTACCAGCACTCAAACTCTGTGGAGTATCTACAAAGACCATGACTTTGGGTTCGTGAAGCTCACGGCTTTTAATCATACCGATCTCTTGTTTGAGTACAAGAAGAGCAGTGATGGACAAGTTCATGACTCCTTCAGGATATCCAGGGATTATAAGGACATCTTGGCGTGCGCAACCGATAGTTGCCCAACTACCACCCTTGCAGCTTGACAAATTTTAATATTCTTTTAGTTTCACTTCCAAGTTTATGTGCTACTTTCATCAGTAGAAAGAAGAGTTGGGGGTGGCATTTTCATCATTTACTTCTCAATTCACTGCTCAATACTCTAAATCATATCAATTCACCTGGGTGAATTAATTTGTTTTCATTTCAATTTACCTTACTATTTTATGACTAAAATGCCCCTTGTATATAAAACAAAATTAGTAGAACATTTACAAGTAAAAATTATAAAGAATGAGCACCATAATCTTCTTAATTTAATATTTGCACTTTTGTATAAATTTTTCTAGGGTTTTTCTCGATTCTTTATTTTCTTTTTAAATAAAAGGTATTTTCGCCATTAAGCTTCAAATTAAGATAAACCGAAACAAAAACAAAGTTCATTGGTATAAATTGATACAATTCCGTAGTGAATTGGGAATCACTCAAGTATGTAATAATGAACTGCAATTAACAACAAACTGTCAATAAATTCAACACTGACCTGAGTTATTTAGGTGGGATATAATGATATGCTATTTCGGTCGATTTCTAAGTAGTTTTATGGTTAGCAGTACACAACATGAATGGTCTTCAGCTTAAGTTCAAATCATCTAGCTGTATGATTTTTCATTGTTTCCATAACTGTTTCTGGAGCTCTTCAGTATCAAAATGGCAAAAGTCGAAAAGCATTCAAAACATCTTCAAGCCAGTTTCATTTTCACATAAATAAATAGCAGTAGTAATTGTCATCGCTTAAGAATGAAATGACATCCTTAAATTAATCTCAGCAAAATTATCAAACTACCAAGAGTTTGCAATTTGACAATTACAATGGAAAAACCTTCTTGTGCCTAAAATAAAACAAGAAGGAAAAGTATAAGAAACCACTGACGATACCACTAAAAATAAGAACCCAATTGAATGCTGATGGGTAATCAAAAATGGTGGCTTCAAAATTCATCCCAAAGACTCCCGTTACAACAGCAAATATTGTAGCCACAAATGTAGCTGCTGTGAGAAGCAGCTCAAATTGTATCAGCTGGTTCTGAACATTACCCTGTAAATACATGAATAAATAAATACTCTGCAAGTCATATTGATGTTCACAATATAGCATTTCACATAATAATTACTAAAAAGGAAGATACAAGTTTAGTAGAGTTTCTTACTAGTTTTATGTTGATAAAATCTTCAGTATCATCAATATATTCTTTGAGCTGCATTAAGATGAGTTTTGTGTATGTAAAAATAGTTAAGCATCAAAATCAACAATACATGACTCAGATGATGATAATTAAGCATTGCCTTACCGATGACACTTTGCTGAGAGTATGATCAATGAACTCAAAGTAAGCTTCCAGCAACATTTCAAGTTGTTCCACATTTTCCCCACCAGTAGAGGAGCCATAGAAGCTTCCTTGTCTACTTGAACCCAGAAAGGCACTCAAATTCCTCTGCAATTTATGGAATCCACTGATTGACCGCACCGGTGAAACGGGTGCAGAGTTTGAATCCATTCTGGTTCCACCTGCAACATCTGATTGTAGATTTGATTCGCCCAAAGAGTATGCTTCGGCCCTTAGTTTCTTCTCTGTCAGATACATCTCAGCCATGTCACTGTCATCATCCATGAGGTGTTCTATTTCATCACGGACCTGGAGATTCAATCTAGATGCTGATACAACAAAGAGCCAAGCAGTAGCAAATATGTAATAATATATTGGAGATGTCTAGATTTATTACTCTCACCTTCTGAACTCGCTGAGTTAAACCTAGGAGTTGCCCTTTGAACCTACGAACACGTTCGAGATTTAGAGTGCTAATAGATGACGCTAATTCATCGAGTACTGGATGTATCTCCATTTCCAGTTCTTTCACCTAACAAGGCCATAAACCATGTAAGGACTTTGAGTTAACACATTGGTTATAATCTACTACTTAATAATAATCATAGGCATCATAGATGTCTATACACAAGCATGTTCTGGTAGTATAGTATGTGTCATATGCTCAATATTAAAATGTTGGGGCAATGCAGGCTACACCATACCTGAGCATCAAGTGACATGCAAGTTAATTCCAAGGCCAACTCCAATGCCCTAAACTCAAAAGGCAGGTCATCTGAATCACATAGCATAATAGTAAGAAACGGTGTAGCACTTACTAATAAATTGGCGAGTTTGAAGGAAACTTTAGGGTAACAATGAAGGCTGAAAGATAAGTATCAACAGAGTAATTTGATGACAATATGCTTTTCGCTGAAAGATAAGTATCAACAGTAATTTGATGACAATATGCTTTTCTTAAACCAAGGTATGGTGACACTATCTCCAACACTGTAATGCAATTATAAAATACTGAAAAGAAAAAGATGAGGGAAGTTTTTGTAGGGTAAAGAAATACTACATGGTAAAGACGTGCTACAAATACTAATCATCCTCCATAATAAAGGGTTCCTTTTTGAAGTTACCATTTTAGAACCATCATGTATAAAATATCATGTAGAGGATACTTGAGTCCCTCATTTCCACTTCACATTGTAACCACAATTACTTGTTCAGGATAAGACCTTATAAATTATACATTTCTAAATAGAGCTCAATTCACCTAAAGACTGAGAACTTGCTATTTACGTTGCCAATAACTAATATCTCCTAAAAGGCTAAACCACTTATATTTGTTTGCATTGCATTCCTAAAGATGGAGTAAAAGAGGCAACTTGGAATCATACACCAACCATTTCAACCCACAGTAAAATCTTCATGTTTTTGCTTTCTTGTTTTCGTCTATCTTCCAACCAGGCAAAATTGTACATTTGAATAAGTATATCAAAGTAAGCATTTTTACCAGCTTGATCTTTGTTTGTCTGAAGTCGCTTGCTTAGTTCTGAATGGTACTGAACAACACATCCATCCAGGGAGTTCATCAAAATAACCTCGTCAGCGGTGATTATACATCTTATTTGTTCAAGACTGACCACAATAGCCTTCTCTCGTCCTAGTAGTGTAGAAGGATATATAAAGAGAGGATCCAAAAGCCTGAGATCTCTACCAGGCAAAGAACAATGTCTCATTATGGTGGCCTTATCAAGCTCCAAAACCTTTGAGTTCCCCTTCTGATCAATCTTTATCCATGAACGACTCCCATGGCCTCTCTTCTTAAGGCCCCGCAAAGCGGGCCCACGATTCCCATTCCCTTCTATGTTGTGCCTTCCACTATTATTTGTTGTGGAGTCGCCAATATCTGAAGGAAGAAAGGAAGCCTGTGATCCTTCCATTGCAATTCAGAGCAAGGTCTATTACATGAGTGAGCATTAAATGCTATCAAATTGCCAGTTCATGGCCTCATTTCTGCAAGCTGGTCTTTGTGGGAGTTGTAGCTCACAACTATTGTTTATAAGGTCATTCATATTCCTTTCACATTCCTGGAGAAAAGCCCCAATATTCAGAACCACTTATAAGAAGAGAAGTTGAATCAATTCATCAACCCAGAGGTAGCGCTCCTGCATACAGGCTGTAAAACCAAAATAAAATAAAATTGTGGGTGCTTATGAAAAAAGTTAATCACGGTCCAATACTGTGCTAACTGATAGTTGGAAGTTGTCAACTTTGTGTCGATCCAATGAAAGAGCAATAAGATCCATCAAATAAAAGAACGAAAAGGAATGAAAATAAATTACTGAATAATGAACTTTTGCCCATCGAGGACCCATCACGTCAGGTCAACTTTGTGCTGAATTAACGCGAGATTCTTGGATATTCCAATACAATTAAAAAAAAAATCCAACCCATGAATAAAAAGAATTTGATTAATTTCTGACACTACCCAAATCATATTTCACTTTTATTAGATCAGGATAATCAAATCCGACCCAGATAACATATTAACCAATAACCTAATCATTTCCGTCCACCTGAACCCTAAAGTTCTGATTTTTAAATCAATTCCCGCAAAAGGGAGGACACCAGATTCAAATCCATATCTCCATTTGACAGAAAATTTGCAGATACATCAGAAAGAAGATGGAAAGCATACCTAATGCAGAAACGACTCTCTGTATAGAGAGCACTCAGAGACGAAGAAGGGGCTTGGTATGGGTACTGTAAAGTGAGCACAGAAAAAGCCTACGAACTGCAACGGTTTATCTCTTCACTTTCGAGAGACTCCGTGAAAGAGCAGCTCACGTTCCCGGCTAAAACCTGAAAGGCTTCATTGTCATTTTGTTTTTCCTCTTACCATTACCAATGCTCACAAAATTATTTCTGTTTTTTTTTCTTTTTGTAAATGTTATAGATGGATAGGGGCAAATGATATTTTTATGGACGAGAAATATAGGATTTTTCGTATAAAAAAAAAAACTAAATAGTTGGTCTACTACTCTCAATTTGGTTATTATTATTAATTAAAAAAATGTGATCCAACATGACATCATTTTATGTTGACAAGGAAATAATTGAAACACAAACACAATGACTTCCATAACTGATAGTAATTTCTAAAAATTTAATACAAAATGGCCAAAACCTGAGAAATTCAGACAATAAAATTTGTCTGAATCAGAAACAATCCGAAATCCTAAAACGCCTCTCCAGCTACCAAAAGAATGAAAATTCTCAAATCCCTAATATCTAGTTAACAAAAAATTGGAATCTCAATCAACTTTGTGGGGCTGCTCCATTCTGATACACTCCCCGCTCCCTTGGGTAGGAATTTCCATTACCGATGCTGCTACCTCCTCGCCCGTTGTTTCCACGCCCGGCATTGCCCCTACCCCGACCTGAGTATTCACCTCGCCTTTCATATTCGTTTCTACCATAGCCCCGGCCCCCAAAGCCACCTCGGGGCCTGAAATTGTCGTTACGGTAACCACCACGAAACCGCCCACCGTCATTGTTTTCTGCAAGATAATGAAACAAATTGATCACAACTAATGCAAGACAGCAGAAAATATATACCATCATATCAGAATACAAATTTGCAGGCTGTAAGAACCTGATCAAAATTGGCTAGTACATCAGATAAAAATAAAATTTACCCTTGAAATGCTGATTGAGAATATGAAAAAATAGAAGGAAAAATAGTCTGCACAAAGTTGCTCATTTGCAAGAAAAGAGTGATGTATGGGAAAAAATATTAACTTACCTTGTCTCTTCATTTCAACTGTGGCGTTGCGATTGCCAATTGGGATAGGAGAGGCCTGAAATGGTTAATGGCAAAACATTAGATGCAAAAGAGCCATGCTTCTTTTTATGTTCAACAAAATCACACCATGATGTCTAAAGCTCAAGTTAAAAGTGTAGCAATGTTTTGATAAGATCAACCTAATCCACATCATCATATCAAGAATAAAAGACAACGAATCCGGGATACAATAAGGTTTGACATGAAAACCATGTACTACCCTCAATTACAAGATAAGTACCTAACTTTGCAAAAAAGTATGTTCCAAAATAAGCTGCCGTTTTCCTTTTAGAATTATGAATAGGTTACCTCTAATATCCTGGTATAAATTAGTTCTTACTAGTTACTACATGAGTGCTGGACATGTAGGAGCACTATCTCCACCACTGCTAAGAAAATTTCAAAAAAGTAAAACAAAGCACTTACGTGGGAATGGAGGGAGAAGCACACAAAACCAATCATATGATCATAAGTTCAAGGGGGAACAAAAGAAAAACAAGGTACCATACCTCAAGTGCGCTCTTCATTGAACTTGAGGACTCAAACTCAACAAAGCCAAAACAGGATTGCTGATCCTGAAGAAATAAGTTATACATGTAAACAAGTAAACACCAAAAGCCACATATCATGAAGAAGAAAAAAATTGAAAGGGAACAAACCTTGAAGCCTCTAACTTGGATGCCATCAGGTTTGATGGGACCAAATTTCTTGAAAACTGCTCCAAGTTGTTCAGCAGTAGCATCACAAGGAAGATTCCTTATAAATATGGAATAGCCCTTAGCTACATTGAGAAAGAAAAAATAATAACGTTAGGGTAAACAATTCTATCATCGAGCTGCATTTTTAAAACCAACATTAAATAGATAAAAAATAAAACAACCTGAATGATCAATGTTCCTTTCAGCAGAGTTGTTGCTGCTAGGAGCTGGAGCCGGAGCTGGTGCTGGTGCTGGAGCTTCAGGTGCTGGCACCTGACGCAAAGACTCAGTTGGTTTTGGCGAAGCCTTCACTTGGAAAGGAGCAGGGTTCTCCTTCAGTGCATTAACCTAAATGAAAATAGAAAATAAGTAATAATAGTGGAATTGACATAAATGCTTTGCTTATGCACACCCAGAGGCTTACCATTGAGGCATAAGACCTTTTTTCAGAATCCTGTTTGACAACAGGAGGAGTTTTCTCAACAACCGGGAGAACATCATTCGGAGTTGAATTGCATTCAATATCAATCTCAACCTCTTTTTCATCAATTAATGTTTCACCGCTCTCCAATTGGAGATTTGTTTTGTCATTATTATCAATATTATTCTCTGGTATGAGAGAAGTATTGTCCTCAGCAGAATGATCAGGAACTTCATTAGTTTCTGCAACAAACAATAACATTAAATCTTCTTGAGCTCAAACATAGATGATAGAACCACTAATCACAAGAACAAATAAAAAGATTACCAGCATCATGAACTGGGTCTGCAACCTGAGCTTCTTCATTGGTGCTATAATCAGCAACAACGTTGGACTCCTGGTCATATTTAGCAATAACAGCTGACCCATGGTCATCCACATACCTAAAAATATCATTAAGAACAAAATATCCGTTGTTTTGAGGAGCTAGAAAAAATGTCTGTGCAAACTTTCTTTTAATCGTATCCTCTCCACTCAAGAAACCAGTGACGAAAACCGTAACACCATTTTGGTAAGAAAATTGAGAATCAATTGTCAATATCTCAGCATGGTAGTTGTGGTAATCAAGGGAAAGAAACATTTCATCAATGCCCTGTTCCAAAAGAAAACAGAATGGTATTAAAAAACAGTTAACTATTAATGCTAAGTACTCTGATGGAAATCAAAAGAATACCAAATATTTCCCAATTCAAATAGATCTAAATGAAAATCTTATTTTCAAAAATCCATGAAGCAATAATTTAGAAGTTAGAAATAAATTCCATAGCCACCATACTTGCATAGTTGTGACTGATGTCATAGCACCATCAGGTCCTGGCCTGCTCAAGCAGCTTGAGTCCTGATAAAATTTATGAACTTGGTCGGGGTTTTCATGCAAAATATTATAGTATTGCCGGACAAACATGTTCCCCACAACGTCGGGGGTGTGGAGGGCAGCAGGGTAATCTTGTGCCATTTCTACACAAAACCATCAGCAAGGTAACAAGATTAATATTGGTGACAAAAAAAAATTGTAATATGACTTCACTATACATAATACAAGGCAGCAATGGATTGACACTACATTGCAACTAAATAGACACATACACCACGAGAACATAACCCATCAGATCTGAAGTAACAATCAACAACATGGCACAACAACATAAAAACGCAAGCCAAGAACATATGTATTACAAGATTATGTTTGCCAAAAACATCTTAAGTCTATCAATATCAGAGATCGAATATATTACACATCTAGACTAGCAAACAAAGTTGTCAAAATTTAGAAATCACTATGCATGATCACACCAATAAGCATCAAAATTAGCTTCCACAGTAACCTCTAAGCTGCAAAGAAATAAACACTAAATCCAAAAGCGCCCCAGCAGAGTAAACCTAATTTGCATCCTCCTTTGATTTGAAAGGAAATCTGGTATAAATCCTAATCAAGTATTTTAAACTATACTAAGAAATAATAGCAAAAGAATATATTTTTAATAACAATAAGATTGCGTATCCTCACAAACAATAATCAAACTGTACATACAAATCGAAGAAACGCGAACTGAATCAACGAATCAAAACAGGGATATCAAATCAGATCAATCGAAAAGACATAAGGAACGTAGATTCAACGTTAAAATAACAAAACTAAGATACCTAGTGCAGAGGAGAGCAAGCGGTTCGGAACAGAGCTGGGGGTGATTGGTGGCAGAGACCAGAGTGTGGCTCTGCGAGAGAGTACGAGGAGGAAGAGAGAGTTCCGGTGTGTCGACGGAGATCTGAAAATGAGAGAATGGTAAAAGGAGAATTTGTAGGAGGGTTTGGGTATGGGTTGGGGTTTGGCATCACGTGCGGCCCCGCAAGTACGGTATCTTGTACTGTTTATCTGGGCCTTCAGATGTGTGGACTAGAGTTACTTGATCGTGATTGACGGCTCTCGTTTGTGAGAGTCCGTTGGAGTGGCGTGTGGTGACGTGGTATTCTAGACTTCTCCTTTTTCTATTTCCTTATTTTCTCAAAGTTTGAATCGTGGAGCAGACCAATTATTGGAGTAATAAAGTTTCAATTATTTATTTATTTCATTTATTATTTGCTAGAATGAAAATTTATGATTTTTGTTTTTTCTCCTAAAATGTAAATGAGTCGAATTGAGT
>JAYMSW010001292.1:0-17113 GCA_036897725.1 Erodium texanum | reverse complement strand
GCTAAAGGATTCGATTTGACTCTACTCGTTTAATTTATATCATATATATTTTAATTATATTAAATAAAAATATATAATCATATGTTAAATGAGCCGTCTCGTAAGCCTTAAAAGGTTAGGTTCGAGCTCGGCTCATTTATTAAACAAGCCCATTCTTGGGCTCGAATTCGGCTCGGATTTGATTATAACGAGCTCGAACCGAATATTTACCGAATTGAGCTCGAGCGGCTCCTTAAGAACCCGATTCGTTTACACCCTTAGATGTATCAAAGCTTTATTCAACCCAGAAACTCAAGCAGATGGATGGATGTGCTTTAAAATGATGATCCTTGAAATAGCACTATAGATGAGCTAAATGAATTTGGTATGTACCACAATTCTAGGATGACACTCTACAAGGGGACATCGCTTCAACCGATATAAGTACAAAGAAGAACTTGGAGGATCTGGAGCAGCTTGGCTTCACCTTGTTGGAGAAGCCGGTTTCACGGATGAATTTAGATACCGGTCTCTACGAACCCATTAAAAATGCCGTCACTAATGCAAAAGCATTACAATGGTACTTCAGAAAATTATATATGAATCATCTATAATATGTGTTCGTTATGGTTAAATCAAATGCTTGAGATTATATTTGCATTGGTGGCAGGGTTGCTAAACAACTTTCAGATGAACGAAAACTCCGAGAAGAAAAATCACCACACATGCCAAAAAATTGAAACGCACTTATTTACGTGATTTGTTTTTATTTGTAGTTATGGTCTATTGGACCAATAATGTATTATTTAATTAATATCTGTATGTAAATTTGTTAAATTATTTGCATATAAAGTCGAAGCCTGCAACTTTTTGAAGTTTATAATCTATCTTTTTGAGATATATTTTGATGTTGAATGTATATTTCACGTTCAGGCTGCTCGGGTTTAGGGGTTACCCACATTTGTTTAAAATTTGGATGAGATCTGTTAGATTTGGTTCGATTTATTTATTTATTTTATTTTATTTCATAGATTTCATTTCGGTCTTTTAATTAATGATTTGCTTTTTTTTTTGGAAGTAATGTAGCGTGGTGGAGTTAAGATCAGAAAGGACAGTTCGAAGATTTGTGGGTAGCACAGACTCCGACCTCTTGCGAACAAACCAACAACGAGTTTCCCTAACAATTAAGTGGGAAGTCATGTTCGTTGATCGCTTAATAAAAACGAGATTAGAAAGAAGGACATGCTCTTGAGCCCAAACCTTGTAGTTCCTTGCCAAACCATGTTGTTTCAAAAATGAGTGATGAGAGGATCAAAAAGAGTAGATGCCCTTATCATGGTGACGCCAAAACCAGTCATCAACATGAGAGGTGCAACCTAATGGAGTTGTCATCACCTACCAGACCTCCTTCTCCGACAGCACAACTCGCAATGATTTATCGTTCTAGATTACACCACCATTTTAGAAGAAAAAAAATCAACTGTCTTCCTAACTAAATCCGGCACATCTGAACGGAAAAGAGGGTCATTAGACCACAGCGAAGGACTGCCCACGTTAGTCGTAGACTTCTCGTCTCCAATTAGTCTATGAGTCCCCATCTTCACCAAATCTTGGCCCTCCATAATATTAACTCGAGAAAAAAACTTGACCGGAGGCAAACGTACCTTGTCAACCAAGTAATAAAGTGGAGAATCCCTTTTTACAATAAAGGATAGGAAGAGCTAACCCGGGGTTTTATCATTCCCCCAAGGATTAGTCAATTATGAAAAACACTATCACCTATACCTAGTAAAGTCAATCCAAGTTAAAATAAAAGATTGTTTTGGGTTCTAAAATATGAAATGCAAGAAATTAAAGGTAAACAAAGCAATAAAGAAAGCAACTAAAAGTGATATTAAAGAATGAGAGGAGTCCGAGGCATGAGATCATAAAGAATTTAAAAGTTGACATTGAATAATCCTATTTTGATTTTGTGTTGAATCTAGATTTAGGTGGTCACAAAGCTTTTTTAAGCTAACCTTAAACCTCCCCTAAGTGATTAAGATCCTAAACTAATAGCCTAATTATCCCTAATTAGGTGTAGAGAGAATGTAATGCATTTAGTTCTTTGAGACCCTCTAGTTTTAGGCTAAATGACTCTATGACTATGACTCTAGCAGTAACCAAACTATCTCTAGATATGATTTAAAGGCTAACCTAGATTGATTTTGATCAACTAACTAATCTCAACTCTCATTTATTGGCTAGTTGATCATGGAAATTACCAATGCAATTGAGGTAAAACGTTAAACACAAATCAATCTAATTCACCTAATCTAGCACCATCAACACAAGATCTCAAGGTTACCAAACATCAACAATGGATTCTCTACTCACCCGTGTCTTAAAACTAGTAGCTACTCATGAATGAAAATAGAGATTTCATGAATCGATAGATAGAAAGAGACACGAAAAAGGTAGAAAGTTGATACAAAATACCAATTTTGATGTCAATCTTCATTAGTCTTCATAAAACTCCATACAAAACCAAGGATTACAAGCTTTATCTCACTAGAAAATGAGAGTCTCTCTCTCTAGAAGTGTATAAAATCTAAGATCCCTCTCTAAAACCCTAAAATATCTTTATATAGCAAGTACAAGTTAGTGGTAGAAAGGTAAAAGTACTTCTAAAATATCCAATCTGTGCGCAGGCACGGTCAAAGACACAACCATCCCTTTGGGCATGGCATCCGAGCTCAGATTTGAGGAAGTCGGGCTCCATACTTGGCACGGTGTGAGGCACGACCGTGAAGTTTAGCGTGCCAAAGCACGGCACGGTCGTTCCCTTGGTGGTGACACAATGTGACCTGACTTTGGGTCTTCAAGGTCTTTAGGTAAGGAGGGAGGCACGACTGTGCCCTCGGTCGTGCCTTAGGAAGGCACGGACGTTACTATGTTCGGGATAGCACACGTGGAAATAAGCACTCCTAAGCAACTATCACGACATGATCGTACCCTGCACAAGGCCCAAGGCTAGCACAGCCGTGACTGAAGGCGTGCCTGGATCCAAAAAGTTGAATTACTCCAAAACTCCTACAAAATAGTTCCATTTGCTCATTTCACCTATTATAGGCCATAATATACAAAACAAGTAATTCTAGAAGATTTTATTCATAAAACACTTAACACAAGTATTGAAAAGCTTAAAAGCAATTACTAAAATGCATCAAAATTATCACGAGATGTACTCGCATCAAAACTCTACACTTACGTTTTTCTCGTCTTGAGAAATAAACGCTTAACTAAGATAAGACTGGTTAAACCCCGAGATTCACTTGGATGGGAAGAGGTCTGACCAGGGCTGGCTTACCCACAAAACAAAAAAATCTTGGGTTTTGAGCCTATATTAATGAAGGCCTCAAACCTAAAGTATTTAGAAGCCCAGTATATTAAGAAATCTGATTTATTTGATTTGAAACTTATCTTTTAATTAGTAAAAAGCCTTAAAACTATAATAAATCATGTCCACTAATTAATTCCAACCCATTAATTAATCATTAATCCAGCCCACTTTTAATTAAAAAAAACCCTTATATCTTTTATACTAAATGAGTTTTGTGTTGATGTTATCCTGTTATATTAGTTGTCATCTTTCAAGTTTCAACTTAGCAGTTCTCAAGCAACAACAATTTGCACTTTTTCCCCAAATTTTTCCAACGTTTGGAAAATCGAAGACTTCTGATTTTTGGGCGTGAATGAAGACTTCATTTTGAAATCTCCAATTTCGACAGTTGTAGCTTTCAATTTTTTATTAAAATTTTCAGCCATGTATTAGGTATTATTCGTGGACAGAAATAATTTGATGAAAATTTTGGTAATAAAATTACAAAAACACCTGAAGAATCTTTTAAAATAGATTATTTCTTGTACATAGGAGATCAAGCTATTATACCACTTAAGTTTTTCAAAATTAAAATTAATAAAAAAAAATTACTTAAGTCGATCATGTCACAACAAAAGATTAAATGGATTGGCTCTTTTATCAATTGAAAATAAATTATTACAAGAAATTGATCATAAGAGTTTAATTAAAGATTTTACATCTAAGAAAGCTAGAAGAATAAATTACTTGTAAAAAACAATTCTTAACATGTACTTATAGTTTCATCACCAACATTTCCACAAATTATTTCTTGCTACGAATAAATTATAGAGTACTGTCTCCTTTCTAAGGTCTAAATTTGAAATTTCGCTTAAATCTATTGGGACGGCCCTGGTCGGGACTCCTTTATTTTAAGCAACAAAGTAGATACAAATGCAACGTATGAACCTAAACTAAGATGAAATATAACACAAGACTCAAGACACAAAAAGAAAATAAAGGAAAGGGAAAATAAATTCTAGAATGATGCATGCAAAATGATACGAAAGTTGGGTGATCCAAAGAGCAAAGGCTAGCTTATTGATAGAAAAAATTTCCCAGAGATGCATATACTCCAATATCCTTACACATTTAAAACAAGCAGACTAGATAGGATTCCACAAAGGATTGAGAACCAATCTCAATGATTCACTCTCTATCTTCATAGCATCAGCCATAGTCTTTTCATCCCCTATGCATGCAAACCGAGAATCTCATATGTTGCGCATATCATTCCTGCTCTACTAATCGTAAGGAACCATGGTCAATTAATAATTAAAAAGATCTTTATTAATCTTGTAATATAAGGCTAGGAAAAGGGTAGGGAAGGCATAGAAAAGAAACTCATAAAATATGCATCTTGCCAATTATGCTTCATCTCACAACCCCTTAATGTGTGTCACACATCTCATCCCTTTTGTATTCTTACCATACATCTCACCACTAATCATAAGGAACCTTGGTCAATCAAGAATAAAAAAGGACTTTATTAATCTTGTAATATAAGGCTAGGAAAAGGATAGGGAAGACATATAAAAGAAACTCATAAAATATACATCTTATCAATCATGCTTCATCTCATAACCCCAAAATGTGTGTCACGCACACATCATTTTTTTGTTCTCACCATACATCTCACCACAAACCCTCCTCTCAATCACTCTTTTAATCATTTTTTTCTTTAAAGCTTTTATATATATAAGGGAACTTTCATGTGAAAACCTTCTTTATTGTACAAACTAGGAACTAATCTAGGTCATTAGATCAGTACATCTAGTAGTACAGGATGCAGGGTGTGTAATTGTAAATAATTAAATTAAAAAGTTTAAAGATCTACGTATTTATGATTTTGCCATCAATGAATCTGTTCTAAATCTAGACATTCAGATCATACTAATCCAACAACTCATATTGGTTCTTACTTTGTAAGATAAAGTAGGGTTTGTACATGAAAGTTACTACATATACATACATATACATATAGGGGTGGGCTCTATAAACCCTACTTAGAATGGAAACCAAGAAACTTTGACTCATTTTGATTGGTTGCACTTTTTTTCTCTTATTTATTAAATTCAATAATCTCAAAAAGGTAATTAGGTTATTGAAACTTAAAGTCAAAGTCAACTTTTTTCATAACGGAATATCTATGTTTATTTAATTTAGTTTTCAAGTCAGAGTCAATTTTTTATATTAAATAATTCCATTTTTTATTTAATTACACTTGATTTATTAATAGATTCAAGAAAAAATTATAGAAATTTTTGCTGAGTTCAGAAAAATGCGATAGAAATTTCCCCGACGATGATAAATTTTCCCGGGAAATTTTTTCGAACTCCAAAAAACTCATCGAAAATGTCGTTAGAGTCGAAAAAACATGTCGATATCACCACAATAGATATTTTCCTGGGAAAATTTTTTCGAACTTCAAAAAACTCATTGAAAGTTTCGTTAGAGTCGGAAAAACGTGCCGATTTCTCCACAGTCAATATTTTCTCGGAAAAATTTAGTAGGAAAACTTTCCCGGAAATATTTTTTTAACTCCAAAATTAAACTCATCGAAAGTGTGGTTAGAGTCAAAAAAACGAGTCAATTTCGCTGTAGTCAATATTTTCCCGGAAATTTTTTTCAAACTCCAAAAAACTCATAGAAAGTGTCGTTAGGTCAGAAAAACGTGTCGATTTCCAAGCATATTGCAATACAGATTGGGCCGTATGCTCCGATACTCGTCGATCCACCACTGGATACGTCATATTTCTTGACTCATCACTGATCTCTTGGCGTGCCAAGAAACAGAATGTGGTCTCTTGTTCCTCAGCTGAGGCTGAATATCGTGCCATGGCCGCCCCCAGTCGGGAAATTGTTAGGCTTCACCAAGTCTAGAAGCTCTTCAAACACCAGAAGTCAAGCCAGTTCCGCTCTTTTGTGACAATCTTGCAGCTATTCATATCTTATCTAATCCGTTTTTTCATGAACGAACGAAACACATTGAGATCGATTGTCATTTTGTGCGCCAACAGTTCCAAGCTACTACTCTACATCCTTGACCAGTCTCTAGCACTCATCAGCTCGTCGACATTTCACAAAGGGTCTGGTTGAGACCGTTTGCGTGATCTCTTTTACAAGTTGGGTTCATCAAGCCAAGATCACTCCAATTACTCCACATTATCACCGTTACCATATTAGTATATTATGTATATTTTGTCTCTTTCATGGTTTCCTTTTATTCTACATTGTACCTTGTATAAATTTAAGCATTCTTCATCAATAATGCTTGATAGAATTCATTCTGCTCTTCAAAACGTGTTTGATAATTAATGACTGAATTGCAATGTCTATAACACTGTCATCTTTACTTTCAACCCAAATCTAACCTAAAATGATTTACATTAACAGAAACAAAACTAATCAAACACAAGGGGGTAAGTAAAGGAATGAAAGGCTATAATTTCTTGATCGATTCACTCAAGAACAAGTATTTACTACTTATTTCTACATAAATAAGATTGTTATATATCACACAAAAATTATCTATCCAAAAAATAAAAAAAAAAAGGATAATAGGAAACTGCGTTATCTTCTTAGAATTAAAGCTAGATCGGTGAAATGATGGATGTGAGGTTTTGAACAGGAGTGCAAAGGTGGTGGAGATTGGGGCTGAATTGGATAAGTGACAAAACTCATATCAACCCCACCACTGGTATTTAACACAACCAATTTAGCTACCTCCCAATGGAATGGACCACAACTCTACAAACACATACAAATCAAGCTCTCAACAACCCCAAAACTCTTTTGCATAAGGGCACATGGTCCTAATGGGCTCATAAAATGACCTTTTCCTAGGGACATTACAATCCTTTGTCACCATCTGCTTCCATGCTCTGCGCCATACTTAATCTCTCTCTAACAAAAAATACTTTATTTTAATGGGTTCATTCATGTATATATGGACCACATGAATGACATTGATCAAGGCTCTTCTTTGGCTGTACCATGTGTCATCCAAGCTTGGCCAGTCATCATCCCATAACATTATTAAGCTATCAACTGTATATATGAAGCCTAGCTAGGCCAAGCTATATAGGCTTTTTTTTAACAAGTTTTGGATATGCTTCTCCATAACAGTTTCTTGCACCAGCTTTTCCCATTCCAATGAGGATAGATGAGGCTCACTCATGCATGCAGGGAACTATTCCCATATCAAGATAAACACGACAAAAGAAACGAGTTCAATCGGCATTGTTCAATCTTTACTCGCAAGGCTCGAATAGATAGAAATGTGTGAACAAATCCATGAAAGGGTCTTTGGCACCACATATGGATAGAATCATGGCCTGATCCACAACTCCTTTTCTTTCTTTTTGTTGAAGAGTATCTCACATCAGAAGTATGTGAGGATAATAATAGATTAATAAGCATAATGAAACTTCCACGCATTAACTTGAGTTTTAGGGTTAGATAGGGCTTTGATATTGTACCAGAGTTAACATAGTTTGGCCTACCGTTCTTCACCTCTACTCTATGGTCTCCGGTCCATATACAGATGTTCGGTCGTGTTATGTCTTACGTGAAAACGTCTTCCACCTTTTAAAAATATTACTCCTCTTACATTAAGGTTATCCTTCTCTTTCTCTCACAAGGTTGCCCTATTTTTATGATTCATATCGACGTCGTTGGACTATTTTCCATTAGATGTGATGTGATCAGACTTCTCAGTGATTATATTAGTTACGACTTGACTAGTAGTTTCTATTAAGAAAACTCATGTATGGTATCAACTCATCAAAAACAAATGGCATGATCAATCCCATGAATAGTTAGAGGTAATATACAAAAATGTAACTAAACCCAATCAAGTTGAATGTAGGCACCACTTACTAAATCAATGTCCATGAAAATGATGAGGCCTAAAGAAAATGGGGAAAAGGGCATCATTTCAAAAGGAGAGGGGGGGTCCTAGAGATGTCTGTTGCAAAGGTGAAAAGAGAATGCTTTTCAAAATGAAAGGACCATATGAGCACTAAGTAGAGAAGAGTAGTGTTGCACAGTGTTTCAGGCAGACATGTCTTGGCATGAGAGGAAATAGCATACTTTCAGAATTGAAAGCTCTCTCATATCATGCATGGTTGTGTTCCAGTTCTCTTTACCTCTCACTCTTTTGATGATGATTATGATGAGATGGCCACCAATTCATCATCACTATCATCATCATAACTCAACTTATTCACTTATTCACTCACTCCTATATCAAGATATTCCTCACATTTTCTTGTTATTCCACTTTCTCTTGGCCTATGAATCTTTTAGAAAGTCTTTGTAATTTGGACATCTTTATCATGGGTAGGGTATACCTTAAAGAGATGGCAAAACCAGAAAGTTCTTTAATCATTTTGGATTTGCAGCTACCAGCAAGCTGCAGTCATCAAGTCTCAATAATGGTCTTGAGTAGTTGTGTGTTATGTGTGTCCCTATTTTCATATATATCCTCTCTCATGGCTCCATTCTTTATATGGATTCTCCAACCATAGATAAGTACATATAGTTTTACTATTTTTTTTGTTCATAAATATATTTAAGACTAATCTAAATAAAACTAATTCACATTGATGATTAAAGACGTACAAATCTTAATCTAAATAAAACTAATTCAAATTGATGATTAAGACGTACAAATCTTACTATAATAAATGGATCCACATATTTGATTCATGAGATTATAATGAGATCTTATAATCTGATCTACTGTTAATAAAAGACAAAACCTCCCAAAACAATCCTCGTATTACCGACTTTTTCAATATTAATCACGGAACTTATTTTATTTCACAAACTAATTATAGATTTTTCATAATCTACAAAAAAAAAATAAAAACGTTATAACTCTGGCACATTTGGAAACAAATTGTCCAAAATGAGCCCGAAAATTTTGCAAACTAGCTCACTATTATCCGGATTTTAAATAATCATTATATTTTTATTGTTCGATGGTGTCATAAGACACTATAAACATAATAAGAATGGTATACACCCCCATCTCACTGTGGTCTACAAAATACAGAGCAATTCTAAGCACTAAAATCATAAGCTCATAGCTACCTAAGCATCTCACCTCATGTGTGTTCTAACATTCATAAATACTTCGTGCAATTCTTGAGAGCGAACCTACATACCTTATTCAGAAAATCAAATAACAATACTAGTTAACCAAACTAAGACATAAAACTAGTCTACTTGCCTCCTTTCTCTTTGCCAGGTTTTTTTTGCTTTGATCTATCATAACACCTCCCGAATATCAATGGCTTCTGCAATCAGGGCTTTGTGGTGCCTCTTCGACAAACCCTGAACTCTTAGGATTTCTGAAACTGGATCTCCTGTTTGATTACGTTCTATCGAGGACATGTCGGTATCCACTCATCCTCTCTCCTTGGCCATGGTATTTATTGTCCCCTCCGATCACAATATCAGTCATTGCGTCGCTGTGCTTTATCAAGGAACTATGACGCCGAAACTCTACAAACCCTAACTTTCTCTAACTCATGCCAATAGGCAAGACAAATAATTACCTTACAAAAGATCCAACTCTTGCGAGTATGGAACAACCTAATAGCAGCGGCAGAGCTTTTCGTACCCTCCTCTTAATAACAACATAAGATAAAAAAAAACATAAATACGTGTAATAATTTAGAAATTACATGAGTAAAGACCGAGTAAGTTAAAAATTGTAGTATTGCAATCGAAAATTACATGAATCAACCTCAACATTACTTCTTAAAAGAAAATGCTAACAGGCCTTTGTACCAACGGATTTTTCTCATATCACGATTCAATCTTTCCTGTGCCATTTAAGATTTATCCATGTTCTCCAGTTCTTCAAGGATGGAGTGGTACTTTTCTTGTCTAGCTCGTGCGTCAAGTCTAGCCACAATTGTTAGCTACCCGGTTCTTGCATCAATCAGACATTGTATGCTCCCATTCTTTTGACTGCCTTATGCCCTATTAGATGCGCTTGGCTGGGTGCGGAAGCGTATGCGAAAAAACCTTGCTTCGTGAATCGGTACGCTAGGACGAACTGTATGAACCATAATCGTCCAACCTTGTTCTTTTCGGCGCTTGAGGCCCATATCACCTTCCCACTTTGACTCATCTGGGCTTTTCAATTTTTCTACATAGCTTTTCTCGTACAGTTGTTCGTCCTCCAATTAGGCAATTAGCTACTGAATTTCTTCATCACGCGTTGATTTTGGACTAACAATCCTTTAATGTGTTTGTAGGTCCTCTGGAAGGCCCCGCCTACAGCTTGATTGTTGTAAAATTCAAACTTAATAGTATTGTAGAAACTGTCTAGTTTGCTTCGTCCATGTCCAAGGATCGAGTAATTGATGAAGCCAACAAGATATTAATCGCCCATCTTCCCAGGCCTCCCACTCTGGCCCCGATACAATTGGACCCACTTGTGACGCTAGGACTCGAAATTTCGGTTGTTCTTGTGTAACTCTGACGAAGTCCGACTATGACGAACAGGAAGACATACTACACCACGGACTTCCTCCATGTCTTTGATAGAGATTTGAACAGGAGAGATGATGAAAATTTGAAAGAGATTAAACGTGTGTGACACAAGTGCGTATGTGTTGAATTTATAGAAAAAATATATTACTTTTCTAACGTAACTGTTGAATTAAAAAAAAAAAAATTTTCCGGACCGTTGGAGATCCAACGGTAACAAAGGGGACGTATGAAATGTTGTGGTTGGATGAGAGGGGGAGGGGAGGCCGCCTGGGGATGTTGGGCATTGGCGATGGCCTTGGAGTTCGTGAGCCGGATTGGTAGTGTTGCAATGACCGGCTGTTAGCTATGGAGGGGAGACCGGTCTCGGCCTCTGTTTTCACCAACAGAAACTGCTGAAGAGATGTCCCTAGTAGTGTATGCTCTGAAGCATGCCATTGATGTCAACTACATGTTAGAAGAAGTGCGTGCCCACTAACTGCAGGTGCATTTTCTATGCCTTTGCTTTAAGTTATGAAAGAAGATAGAAATGAGAACAAAAAGATTCAATCTATAATTATTTGTGTACAATTGAAGAGGGAAAAAGGAAAAGGAGCATTTATTTTGGATCTTGGGGAAAAGGAAAAAAATCCATAGCCCGGATTATTCTTTCTTTCTTTCTAGTTTCTGTCATTTGGATCCTTCCACGATGCTTGCCACTGCCTGTCATAGGAGATGGCCTCATCGGCAAGCTTCCGGAGGTCCTGGAAATCTTGGGTTCGCCTGAAAGGGCCTATGCCCAGGACTGTCACAAAGAGGCCAGCCTTGCATATCAAGTTGCCGGTTTGGCCAACCACATCAAGCCCTGTCAATGTGTCCACAAAGTATGACATGAAGAACCCAATCATTGCCGCTCGTCCTGCAATAATATTACATCATACTCAACTTTTAGGTGGATCCGATTTTGTCAAATATAATGTTCAAGGGAGAGTTTTGACCATTGAGCAGCTCTGCCTGTGGGAGATAAGATCTCTGTAGCCACGCCCACCAAGGTATGATGGAACTCCTAAACAGCACAGGCTCTTGCTCCGTGCATGCTTCTGGAAACACCTCCAGAAACCTTCTCCTCTTTGCTTCTGCATGATACCAATCTATGTTTATTCACACAGGAAAAAAAAAGTATTCATACTAAATTTGGACCGACCTGCAACAATAACACCATCCCAATCCATCTTGCCATCCTTAACAAACATGTTTAGATCCCAGGTCCCGTTCTTCCAACGCTCATCGGTGAACTTAGGGACCAAGGGCTCTCTGTCTGATGACTCTGCAACAGCCTCTGCTGATTGATCAACTTGTGGAGTGGAGCTTTCTTGTTTCTCAACTGTGTCCAAGCCTTTCTGGCCTTCAACGTTCAGGGTAACAACGTGGGTTGCTGTTTCTGTCTGTTTTGTGCTTATAGATCGTATGCGTGTGGCTCCAAGCTTCCTCCTGGTGGTGATTTGGTGAAGATGAGCACTGGCTATGCAAGATTTAGTGACTGATGCGGAAATGGAGATAGAAGCCATGGATGGTTCCTGTCAAAAGAAGAAACTGTATGTAGTTCTTTTAGATTGGGAGAGATAGGACGAGAGAGATGAAGCCCATACTTGGAAAATAAATAAGCTTATCTCTTCCCACCAGTAAAGAGGTTATGGGCAAGATCTATATTCTGTTTTTTCCTTATCCAGTTCTGCACTTTTATCTTTGAATTTTGAAAGCACTGCCAAAATCTATATAAAAAAAAGAACTTTGCTCTAAAATAGCATAAGATTCAGGAACATTTAAGTTGAAAAGCTGGCCATAGCATATCTGAGAACAACAAGACAGTGGAGAAATAAACCATAGGGGGGAAGAAATATTTTTGATCAAATACAGAGTTCATTACAGAGTATTAGGAGTTGGATTACAGCCACAATATTCAACTATCCCGATAGAAACAAAAAGAAGAGCAAGTGGTTCCCGGGAACACTTGATCTTTCACTGTTTTCTAGTTAAGATCTATGAGAGTTGCAATGAGATTGACGAACCAGTAGATCCAGACAGGCACAAGACCTGCGAAACACAGTCATCTGTAAGATATTTCTTGTACAACAATGTAACACAGTGCAATTTATCAGTTTATAAACATTAGATACGAATAAAGGCTTAAATTATGAGGTTTGGTACTTAGTAGGTGCCCTATTAATACGTAGAAGTCTTATATGTAAGACCTGAATCCAAAAACTAACATCACCATATTAAAGGCATGCATAGGTCTGCAAGTCAGCCACATTTCTCCTTAACCCTCAAAACAATCACTCTCAACTCAAGTAACAACAACAGTACACAAGAAACTGTTAAAAACCCTTTTCAGAGCAACTGCCTTGTCGGTCTCTATTTAAATATAACCAAAGATCATGGACATCATTAACCTCACAAAAACAAGAAATATTGACAGCTAATTGCTATATAAATAGTTATTCTCAAATCTCAACATCAAATCACTTGAACAAGTCCTTGAGACCAGGGTTCAAGTCCCAGCAGTGGTACCCACTCCCACCTTTATCATCTATTTCTCTGACTCTTGGTAGACCTCTCTCTCTATCTCTCCCAACTTTTGTTGGTTCTCTATCTCAAGGTGGGAGGTCTTGTGGCAATATAGAGCTCTTTTCTAGTGTAAGGATGTCTTGAGCCCATGATACATTAATCTTAAAAGTTCAAGAATCAAAAGTTCGGTGCTCCTTGCTTCTATATAAGCAAGTGAGCCCAAATCTTGGTACACATTGCTGATAAAAAAAGAGTCACAATAAACAATAATTCATAACCAAGAGTCGTGGATGCAGTGGCAGAGACCTCATACATACACAACAGTTGAAAAATATACTCTATATAATCAGTATCAAATAGTGGTCATTCCTACTCATGAATTTGGGCAGGTGAGTTAAGTATCAAGCTTCTGCAAATAAGAAAAAAAACTGGTTTGAGGTCATAAGGTTCTTACAAGTCCCATGAGGGGCTATTACATTTTCAAATTATATAGGATCTGTCAACCCTTTAATCCTTTTCAAACACATCTGATTGTAGTGATAAGTTACAGATCTGAAGATGATAGGTTATAAGAATCCTGAGGAAATCTCAGAGTAATTATGAATTTCACATTGAAGTTACAGATCTGAAGATGATACGTGTCATTACATCAACATGACCAATTTCAGGATTAATTCACATGAGAGAGAGAGAGAGAGAGAGCTTTAACTTCATTCTTGAAATGAAATGGTTGCTACAAGCCTACAACTTTTTTTTTGTTTAACATAGTTTTTTCAACATCAAAAGTCAAAGGGCAAGAAAATATAGATTACCTTAGCTGATAGACTCCACTTTTACATTTAGTGAAGTTAAGAGTCCTTCCTGTAAACAACACATTTGAATTAGAACAGAGGAAATATTATTTCTACACACTGTACTTCTAGAAGATGACTTAGTTTGTCAATTATCAAACTAAACAAAATATAAATACGTACTTTCGTTTTCTACGATCAAGTCCACTCCTCATATCATTATTAACTGGAGGAATCGAATACTGTTGCATGGGTGAAAGGGCCGAAGGGGGAAGAGCGGGAGCAGGGGCAGTTGCTGCAGAAACAGATGTAACTGGCATGGGAGGCTGTGTTGGAGCAGATGCAGAGGGTGCAGAGACAGCTTCAGGAAGAGGCCTCGGTAAAATATGTTTCAACCGATTGTTTCTGTAGTTTTTCCAGAAAAAGAATTGCTCCCTGTGCGCTAACTCCTACAAGCTCCAAGAGACACTCAGTCAACTAATAAATATCCAGTAATATGCAAAGAACTAAAATTCTGCCGATATGAATCCAAATGAGCAACATGTTTTAGACAGATCATAATAACATCAAATTAACTCTTGGCCAGACTATGGTTAGTGTAACCATATAACCACAGAACAAATATATTTTATAGAGGAAATCTCTTCATGAATTTCTAATTTTGTTTGATCGATGAGTCATGAATGAGCCAAGGGAATGATTTTCAACAGACATTTTACAGTACGGACAAAAAAATTCATAGTAAAACCATAACATGAGTTTCAAAGCTGCATTAGTATGGATACAAAGTTGAATCAAACCCTGACTCAATCTTCAAAAAACTTGTAAGAAGAGATCTAAAAAAATATGAGTTGAATCTTCAATATTTACACAAGGGGGCTCAAAAAAGAAGAAAATATAAAAGTTAACCTTATTTGCAGGATGTGCCATTGCATTGCGGAAATTTGCATTTTGCAGCAGTTCAAGGAAAAAGAGACAATGAGGATACCTGAAATGTTCTAATAGATAAGCATACAGATGGGAAAGTACAAACATAATATGAAATTATTATACCACTTAATTAACTAAAAAAGCTGACTTAAATCTTTTCTCCTATCCTGTAAGTGTTGAGGATGAGATGAAAGAATACTGTTTAAGATAGTTTAGACATATGCAACTTAAGGAGACCAGTGATACCATGAGGGGGTGAGATAATTCAGTTAGGAGAAGTTAATAGAAGAAAGGGAGAACTTGAAATAAATAACAAGAAGATACAAGATAACCACCACTTGAAATAGACTCTCTATGAAAGCAGGGGGAGGCTCTATACAGTATACACCCTCCCTATACCCCAACTATGTTTTGGAAATAGCTTGATCACTCCAGTTGTTTAACAATTGGCATCAATTAATAGAACCCAAAAGTAAAGCTACAAAGGGTGCATGCTTTCAACTCACATTATAAACTTTGTGTATTCTGGTCGTTGCCAATATTGGAGGTATTTCAAATAGCCAATGAAAGCTTCATCTTCAAAATAGCGATTTTGAGCCAGATCTGCATCACAAATTTAAGACCTGCCTTAGAAAAAAGAAAACTACAAAAGTTGCAAGTGAGCCAAAAACACACACAGGCATATCCGATTATTCATAAATTAGGCACACCACCTAAGTAGGCGTTAAAAGTACCTTACCCTCTCAAGATAATTCCTGTAACATACAATTGTGAACTGATCTTACAACAAGAACATCTAAATACCTTTACCCTGGTCTACATTGTGGGTTCCAAGTATAGCTAGCAAACATTTTGAATAATTTCCACCGTACAAGAAAAAACAATCAATACAGTCATAATATAAGTTGATTTGTGCTGTGTTGAGGCTTTAGTTACTTTGTATTCTAGGATACTATAAATTCAAAAAACTCCCTCTAATTCTCCAATAATATAAACAAGGGAGCTCTAAACTTTAAAGAGCATACAAGTAGAAATTTTAAGAGCTAAAAAAAAAAGTTCACAACTTTACATACAATGAATGTAGGTAGGGTTTGCAAGACACTGAACAAATTCCAATTCGAGCAAAAACCTCTGTCGCCCATCGTCTGGATCCTTGTATACGCTCCTCGGCCTGAAATTAGTTGAAAGATATCATGCTACATAGTTTCTGAAGCTAAATTTTCAAAAAAATCAACATAATATATAAAGAACAAAACTGAATAGGACTTAAATCTACAGCAAACCAACGATATCCCCACCAACCACCTGTTTTTATCTACTTTCTTTCGTTTAAACAAAACATCTATAAGGTTCCGTCAATTATAACTGGGAGATGAAGATAAAACTCAAGACAACTATGCAAATTCAGATAATGAGGCTCAAACCAGAAATAAGAAGAGAGAAGACTTTCCAAGTTCGTTGCATTTTCTCGGTAACCAAACAGAGTAAGAGGGAGAGACTTACGAAGAGGGAGGAGGAGTTGGATCATCACTCCCTTGACTGGAAGCCGTCGAAGCGGAATCGGAGAAACTGAGATCAGTAAGAGATGATGTAGATGTTTTATTGGCAGGTCAAAACAGGACATGAAATAGTCTACTTTACCAAGTCCAAGCTTGGGCTTGATAAGGCCCATTTCACATAATTTTGCTTGTTTTAGAAAAAGGATATTAAAATATAAGATATTTACGTAGATGAAACTGAGCAATCTGTCTACATAATGATGACATTGTCCTCGGTTTTTAATGGCTCAATATACAAGGAACTCAATTCTTGATAAATGAGATCAATATGCAAGCTCAATTGTTGATATATCAACCCCAAATCAGGGTTGTAAAATTGATGGAATCGGGTGGCACTTTTGGCGTCTAGGCGGGTTGAGACGGAGCAAGGCAACATACCTTGAATATATTTTTAGATC
>JAYMSW010001291.1:0-17114 GCA_036897725.1 Erodium texanum | reverse complement strand
TAGGCGGACTCTTAACTAATTTATACCATCTTACGAAAGTTGATTATGATGTGGATCAACCGATAATTTAAAAAACACATCACGATAGAGTATGCTGCTGGTGAAATGGGTCTAAGATTCTAAATTATCCTAACAGAACTGGTCTACAATTATGGAAACTCAAATTGACTTAAATTCCAAGACCTTGCTATCTGTAGCGACCGTTGAAAAAGCCAATATATCAGGAAAATGAAAATAAAATCGTCCCGAAAATCCTCCAAGTGACACGTGTCAGTAACTTGCGGCTCATTCTCCGTCGAGTCGTTGGAATCTTCTATCCTTCTCCGTTCACGTCCAATTCTCCAACAGAAGCTCTGCTGCAACTATATCTGCAACTCTCACTCGACCGCCATAGCCACCAAGCTCTGATTTAACCAAAAACCCAGATCTCGCATGGCCAATCTCTTCTTCAGCTCCGTCAGGCCTCGCTCTCTCACCTTCTACAGCTTCACAGTCCCCAATCCGAAGCCCAAATGGAAACCGAGGCTCAGTTCCGGGTCTCTTCCGTTCAAGCCAAGGCCCAAGCTTTTCCCCTCCTTCTCGGCCTCCGGCGGCGGAGAGTTGGGTATTGTTTCCACTTCCGGTATGGGTTTTCTGCTCCGCTTTCTTTTTTGTTTTCTGTTTGGTTTCTCGGAAAATCATGTGAATTTTGCAATTTGTGAATTTTCCTGGACATTTGGGTCTTATTGTTTGATTTCGATTTGGGTGTTGTTGTTTTGTGCTAGAGTGTGCGGATGGGAGTGTGGTATTTCGGTTTGGGGATGTGGACGAGATTGAAGAGGAAAGGGTGAAAATTGGTTCTGCAGCTTTGGTGGATGAGGAATGTGAAGAAATTGAGGTAATTGATGAGGAGATTGATAGTGTTACTGAAGGGCTAGTTGAATCTAGTTCATTGGCAATGGAAGGGATTGGTTTTGTTGATGAGAGTGTTAGTGTTGATGAGAGTGGTGATGGATTGGAATTGAGTGAAACAATGTTGGAAGAAATGGTAAATTTAACGGAAAATTTTGTTGAAAAGGAGATCAATAGTGTTACTGAAGGGCTAGTTGAATCTAGTTCGTTGGTGATGGGAATGATTGATCTTGTTGAGGAGAGTGTTAGTGTTGGTGAAGCGGTGGAAGGTGAGAGTGGTGGTGGATTGGGATTGAGTGAAACAATGTTGGAAGAAAGGGCAAGTTTAACTGAAGATTTTGTTGATAAGGAGATCGATAGTGTTGCAGAATCTAGTTCATTGGCAATGGAAATGATTGATCTTGTGGAGGAGAGTGTTAGTGTTGATGAGACTGTGGAAGGTGAGAGTGGTGGTGGGTTGGAATTGAATGAACCAATGTTGGAAGAAATGGTAAGTTTAACTGAAGATTTTGTTGATAAGGAGATAGATGGTGTTACTGAATCTAGTTCATTGGTAACGGGAATGATTGATCTTGTTGAGGATAGTGTTAGTGTTGAGGAGGCTGTGGAAGGTGAGAGTGGTGGTGGATTGGAATTGAGTGAAACAATGTTACAGGAAAAGGTAGATTTAACTGAAGGTGTTGTTAATAAGGACATGGATAGTGGTAGTGAAGAGGTGGGGGGTGAAATCCATGGTGGATTTGAGTTGAGTGAAATGGTATTGGATGATAAAAGTTTACATTTAGAGGATGGTTATGTTGATGAGGATAGTGTTAGTGGTGATGATGATGAAGTGGAGGGTGAAATCGATGGTGGATGGAAAAGGACGGAAACATTGTTAGATGAAAGTGAAGGTTTAGAGAAAGGTTTTGTTGGCAAGGATAGTGATGAAGTGGAAGGTGAAACTGATTGTGGATTGGAATTGAGTGAAACATTGTCGAATGACACTGTAGGTTTAGAGAAAGTTTATGGTGCTAGGGACAGTGTTAATAGTACTGATGAGGTGGAAGGTGAAGCTGATCATGGGTTGGAATTGAGTGAAGTGTTGTTAGAAGATATTGTACGCGTAGAGGAAGGTTCTGTTGAGACGGGTGGTGTTGTTGGTGGTGATGTGGTGGAAGGTGAAAGTGATCGTCTAATGGATTTGAGTGAAGCATTGCCGGAAGCAAGTGTAGATATAGAAGAAGGTCACGTTGAGAGCATTGGAAGTGGAAGTGATGTGGTGGAAGGTGAAATTGATAGTTCATCGGAGTTGAGTGATGTGGTGGAAGGTGAAAGTGATCGTCTAATGGATTTGAGTGAAGCACTGCCGGAAGCAAGTGTAGATATAGAAGAAGGTCATGTTGAGAACATTGGAAGTGGAAGTGATGTGGTGGAAGGTGAAAGTGATAGTTCATCGGAGTTGAGTGAAGCATTGCAAGAAGCGAGTGTTGATATAGAAGAATTTCTTGCTAAAGACATTGTAACTGGAAGTGTAAGTGATGTGGTGGAAGCTGATAGTGATCATGCATTGGATTTGAGTGAAACATTGCCAAAAGCAAGTGTAGATATAGAGGAAGTTCATGTTGAGAATAGTGGAAGTGGAAGTGATGTGGTGGAAGGTGAGAGTGATAGTGATCATGCATTAGACTTGAGTACAACATTGATGGAAGCGAATGCAGATTTAGAGGAAGCTAATGTTGAGAACATTGGAAGAGGAAGTGATGTGAAGGAAGGTGAAAGTGATCGTGCATTGGATTTGAGTGAACCATTGCCGGAAGCAAGTGTAGCTATAGAGGAAGGTTATGTTGAGAACAGTGGAAGCGAAAGCAACATAGCAAAACATGATTGTGATGATGTGTTGGAAACTGGAACACTCCAAAACAGCATCCAATTAGAGGAAGTCCCTAATGGAGAAGCTGCTGAGCTTGCTGATAATGGTGTTTCCACTTCAGCCCTTCCTTCAAGCTTGGGTACAGTCAACCAAGAAGTCAAGGGCGATGAGTTTGTTACTCAATTGGCTTCTCTTGAGCCTCAAGGTGAATCTAATGTGCAAGAAATGTACACATCCATTGAAAGAATTAAGGAGAATGCTAATGTAGAAGCTCCACACCATTCCGCGGTTGCTGTAAATATCAATGTGGACACTGAAGTGAATAATGTGAGTGGTGAACTTACAGATGACAGTTCTTTGATTGAAGTAATGCCTGTTTTAGATGCATTAGAGGCTGAACCGATTCTTGATGAAGAAACAAGCTATGAACCTGTTGAAACGGAACAAACAACAAGTTTGGAAATGGTTAGTCCTGATTCAACTTTAAATTGATCTCGAGTTCTTTTTCAGTTTACATATGTGATTATTTAACCTCTGATGCATTATGTTGTTCTTGTTGTTTCTAGTTAGATGTTAGCGCACTTTCATCGAATTGGGTAGAAACAATAACTGAGGATGATGCAAAAAACACCAATCTTGCAGAGGAGCCAGTTCACAATCCGATAGAACTCCAACCAACTTCTTTGATAAGGTAAGTCTAAAACCCGAATTTTCAATCTTCTAGGTAAACCCAGAAAATATATGCATATGTAAGTGGATTTACACTCAAAATGTCAATACTATTACAAACTAATATCTATTACATCATATTTGGATAGGGAGGACGCATCAAGAGCAGAACTTTTCCTATCTTCTGGTGCATCTTTGTTCCCGGTTGCATCTAAGGTACCACCATGCTAAGGCTCATAACCCACATGACTTTGAGAGTTGAATACGTTTCAATCACTGAATCTTCCCCACAATCCATGCTAATCGATTCAGAAACTAATAATTTACAGGCATTGACCGGTCGGGAAGATGCGTATTTTGTTGCTTCACAGAACTGGCTTGGTGTTGCTGATGGAGTTAGTGAGTGGTCTCTACAAGGTATATGTTTCATGGTACCTAGCTTTGTTTGAAGCATCCAAGTTAAACTCATATGAACGAGTTTATATGTCTTGTTTGTCTTCAGGGGTTAATGTGGGATCTTACGCTCGAGAACTAATGGAAAATTGTGAGAAGATTGTGTTGGATAGTGACAGAGTTCCGATAACTAACCCAATCGAAGTTCTAAACAGAAGTGTTTCAGACACAAAATCTCATGGATCATCCACTGCTTTAGTTGCTTTCTTCAACGGTTGGGTATGATATTAATACTAAGAACATTAACTGATTTCAATATACGGGCAAAGTCAATTTCAACTGAAAAACTGTACTATAGTTTTGCTTCCAATTCTTGATGTTTTGAATCTTCAGGCTCTTTGTGTGGCTAATATTGGAGACTCGGGCTTCATCATAGTAAGAAACGACACTGTTTTCAAAAGGTCTTCACCAATGGTTCATGGGATCAATTTTCCAATACACATTGAAAGAGGCGATGATCCTTCAGAACTTGTAGAGGTAACTTGGAACTCAAGTTTGCTTCTTTTGAATCTCTTCTTAGCTCTTTTATTACATATGCTAAAACTCATGTTGTGTAGGAATATGATATTGATTTGAGCGAGGATGACATCATCGTTGTTGCAACGGATGGGCTTTTCGATAACCTATACGAGGAAGAAATAGCTTCTATTGCCTCCAAGTCAGCACAGGCCGGTCTTGAACCTCAGGTATCAACCTTACCACATGGTTTTAAAGCTCTAAGTACGATGAACAACACAAATTCATGCTTAAGTACTATGTTCTGTTTCAGGACATTGCTGAGTTATTGGCTGCAAGAGCATTGGAAGTGGGAGCATCAGCAACTGGTATGAGCCCGTTTGCTGATGTGGCACAGGCAGCTGGATACGCTGGAAGGACGGGCGGGAAGCTTGATGATGTGGCAGTGATTGTGTCATTGGTGCAAAAGAGAAGCAATCCTCAATAGAAGCAAGATTGATGATCTCTTTTTTCTTCTGAATGTCTATTTCAGTTTTAGATATAAGTACATATTGATAGGTTTCTTTTCAACTGTAAGTATGAGTTTTTTTTTTCAATCTCTTGAGAGATTTGCATTGCTACCAATTGTTAGAGACCTTTATATACTCATTTTTCTAATAAAATGTATCATTTGAGGTCAGATTGAGCTTCATTTACAAATAGATGAATCCTCTGTATTCAAGACATTTCATTTACACAAACTGTTCTACTTTAATCACTGAAATTTTTTTTGTTGCAATTTTGCTTGTCAACTATTCGACTCTTATGTGATGACTAGTTAATTAAGAGACTAAACCAGAGCAATCTAGATAGTCAAATGACTAAGCTTGTTAGAGTATTTTTTTCGTCACTTGACAAATAATACTGTGTTTTTCACTTGTAAACTTGAGTTGTTAAGTGGGTCGGACCTTATCATGATACCAGACTTGAACTTTTATGGGTCAACGGTTTATATGCTAGTCTCACATTATGTGCATCCTCTTAATATGTCATGTATGTGAGGAAAACTTATGGATTGGTCCATATTTTATAAGTCATCTCTGAAACTCTACCCATAGACTCAAACTAATCTTTATTTTATAAGTCATCTCCGAAACTCTACTCATAGACTCAAACTTTTAGGTGGATCGGATTTTTAACAAAATTAAGTTGAATTATGTTTTATCTTCTCTTATGTATTATGTTTTTTATTTCTTAGTGAGCCTAAGCAATAGATGAAGGGCACTAGTTAAGAACCTAATGACCTAACCAAAATTAGTAGTGTAGTATTGGGTAATGACCAGTCATAAAGTTTCATGCTTTGTCATCTATTCTAAGTATAAGTTGGTTGGTCAGTCTTCATCAGAAATTGCAATTCATGTGTGTAAAAATGTAACATTTCCAAGTTTTTTGTGTATAGGTGTGGACCAGGTTCTAAACTAAAGATCATTCTAGAGGTTTGTAATGTGATGATATAGGTCACATCTTGTAGTAATGTTCTAGCTCAAAGAAATTATAGACAACAGTCCTAAGCCACAAAAACTATATTTTCTAGTCATAAAAAGAGTCGGGTCTTTATGGAGGAGTCGACCCTTTTTAGACAATAATACACCTCATAAGTTCATCTTGTAATAATATTGGTCTTCTATAGAAAATTTATACATATTGCACATAAATTGCATGGACATTACATGTATTTAAATTTAAAATATTATGTTATAATATATGAGTAAGAACAAATAAATATAACAAATGTCATAGTATCGTCTCCGGTTTATATACAAAAAAAAAGACTTGTCTATGCTCTATCGCTTAAAACTCCTACACTCTTTGGGTCGGCCTGCTATGAAGCCTCAACTTTATTTGTTTGTAACCTAAATGTAATGATCTTTCATCGGTTACATCATTTAGATCACAAAAACAACTATGATAGTTTTGTTAGATCCTTAAGAAAAAGGAAAATCAATGCCCTAGAGTTGTTCACAAGCTAGCTTTCTTTTAGGCACATTGACTTGGATGCATGATAATGGTAAAAATGGCCACAATGAAGAGGACTCATTGGCTCAATCAATCACAACAATTCAATTTCATGGTTATGTTCAAATGAAATGCCAAGTTACCATAATCATTATCATGCAATAAAAAGCTCATTACTTCAATCTTATTAGTGGTGGTGAGAATGAGTTTGTTTAAGCAAGTGAATTTTATTAACAAATTGGATCTTATTTTGATCCAAAAATAATTCAATGAATCATAAATATAAGATGTATCATTCTTTTAATCTTATTTATATATTACATGTTATAAGATCAAAACTCATGTATAACCTCTAATACATTAAGAATGCCTCATTATTTATATGATCTCATATTTATGAGTCATTAAACAAATCTTTTAGTGCTGCTAAATACATGATTCAGGTCAAGTTCTTGATACATGATCCAATAAATGGTGACACATGAACTAGTAATTACTACAATGTGAACCAATGAGTAATGATGATATGTTTGTAATCTCAAAGGCCAAAAAAGTAGTAAAACAACTCCCAACTCATTAATGCATTTGGATGCTGTATTCACATTAATGGTTTAATTATTCAAAATAATAGAAAAACTGAAATTGATAGATGAAAAAAAAGGATAATGTTGTATTTAAAAATTTAAATCAAATTAACTTTATTTTATTTTGAATTGATTCACATATAATAAACCTAATTACACCATCCAAATTATTAGTTTTGAATTAATGACGGGTTGAGTAAACAAAGATGTGAATCATAATAGAACAAAAAAATCACACGTTGTCATTCTTAATATTAGGAAAGTAATTTTTTTGAAGTGTGCAACAAAATGAAAGGTTGATATGTATTTATGGATTTACCATCTCTTCAAAAAAGAAAAAATAATTAGGATCAGAAATTACTAAGTACACTTGTGATTTAGCAATTTGGTAGATTTTTTTTTTTGAAAAGAGAGCAATTTGGTAGATATGAATTGATCTTAAATCCAACTCATAAATAACAAGTATTGTCTCCCATAATTTCAATTCCATATTTAGTCAATTAACCCATTTTTTTTTTGTATTTTCTGAATTTTAAACAGTAAATCATAACAGAAAATTACAGCAAACTTCACATAACTCATTTCTTTTATCTTTGACTATCCTTCTAAATCAACACAAATGCATTTATTAAGTTAAAAAAATGCATTTAATTCCCTTGATTTTTGCTTATCCTCTTGCTACCTTTGACCCTTTTTACCATTTCTTTCATCAAACAATATATATACATACATAGTAAAATATATTAATTATCCATCTAATTAACATACTTACCTATATTTCAGATTTCAAAATATCTTAAAATCTCAAAATTCAAAACAAATCATATCTCTAATAAAAGAGTAAATTTTGAAGTGAAAAAAAAACAGACCAATGGTAAAATGACACGTGGACAACCCCCCTCAGATTCTTCCCTCTCCCCTTTTTCTCTATTTAACCGATCACATCAATACCCAAAAGACCCACAAACCCAAACCCAAAATAGACCCTTCTTCTTCATCTTCTCCATTGAAACCGTCTCTGTGAAACACATTATGGCAGCGAAAGGTGTCTCCTTTATGGTCTTTTTGGTGACCATCTTGGCCGTTGATTTTGCAGAATGTGCCGATTCAACGGACTGCAATACCCTGAACGGGAACATGATCACTTGCTTGAGCTTTGTCGACAGAGATAGTAAAGTGTCGACGCCTGAAGCGAGTTGCTGCAAGGGCCTCGAGGTCGTTCTCAAAGCTAATGCTACTTGTCTTTGTGAGGGCTTCAGGCAAAGTGTTGATATGGGTTTGAAGATTAATATCACTAAGGCCATGACTCTGCCTACTGCTTGCAAAGTCTCTTCTGCTGGTGTTGCTGATTGTGGTTGTGAGTTTCTTTTTCTGGGTTCAATCTGATGGGTTTGTTTGGTTTCTCTTTGATTTTTGTGGGTTCTGTTTCTGGTTCAAATCATAACATCTTGTAGCTTGATGGGTTTCATTTTTTCTGGAAAATTAGTGGCGGGTTATGAGAAAGGTGCTTCCTTTTTCTCAGTTTTTGCATAAAGTTTGTTCCTTTTGGCATTTTTAGGGTTAATACATAGATTGTTATTGAATCACTAAAAAGCTATCTCTTTTTTTGTGATTGAGCCATTTTTAACTTAATGCATGTATCAATGGAAGCTAAGTTTAATTTTGCTCTAGAAATCTGTATTTGTTTTTGTTTATGTGATGATTTCATGTTAATTTATTGTATTAACTACTACAATCCCTGATTTTTTTTTTCTATGTTTTTGCTTTCAGTGTCTCCTGCTGCTGCTCCAGGTATGTTCTGATCCTGAATCATGATCTTTCACTATTGATTTTATTATTACATCAACTTGTTAAGTAAAAAGCATTACAATTAAGAATGATACTGATCATGATCTTTGTTAATTTGTGATTTCAGCTCTCCCTCCTTCTCCAAGTGGTGGTGGTGCTGCTCCTCCTACTGCAATTCCAACTCCCGGAGCCACTGATGCAGAAGCACCGGCACCGGCTCCGGCGAGCCCTTCAGGCGCATCTTCATTGACTTTTTCAGTTGGGTTCTTGGCAATTTACCTTGGAGCTGTGGTTTTCTTTTAGCTTCTAAGCTTGTGAGGAGATATTAGTTGAAGTGGATTTACTTGATATGTAATTCGGAAGTTTCAATTTGGTGTTCATTTTGCTTATAATGTTTAGGAGTTATACATTTTGTGGATCGATTATAATATATGTTTGTGTTCTTCATCTGTTTATCCTATTTCCAATTTCAAAACGTTAATTTTCTTATACTTGTAATGATAATCATACAGTAATCCTAGTGTTTATATCTGGTAAAAGCAACATTACAAGTTAAACAATGTAAAAAGATGGATATTTTAGAACCTGTAACGTCGGTTTGGGAAAACGTTACAAAATCGGCCAAATACGACGACGTTTTGGATTTGAAGTCACTAGAAAACAGCACTGGCTTGTCATTTTGAGAGGGGTTTGCTCGAAAAGTCTGTTCTTCCTTCTTCCCATTCTGTAATCTGGGTTCTGCTTTCAAGGTATGTTATGGAATTTACAGAAAGTTGTTAACTTTACGGCCGTTCCGATCTGGGATTAGAGTAAAGAAGCCACTTTTTATTATCTCTGATTCGTTCAGGAAATGATTCAGACCTATTGACCCATTTCGTTTTTCTTCGGTTTTTTCTCAGGGTTTTGAGGTTCTCACTGACATTTCAGCGCCTTCTTCACTGGTTCAGGTTTGTTCTTTCTCCAGTTTCTTCAATTTCGGCTTCAGTTTTGTTCTGTGTGTGCAATTAGCTGTGCTAGTTTGTCGATAGGAACAGTGGTCATGACCAAAATGGTAAATATTTGTGCTTTAACATACAAATTGTCCACTGGTTTGAGTTTGAAGTTGGTGTTTTGTGTGTATTCTATTTTCCTTGAAAATTAGAGAAGGAAAGGAAGTGAAAACAAGTTTTCATGTGAAACTGAACTGTAAATCATGGAAGATTTGTTGTTCTGAACATTGTAGTGCTTCGGATTTGAACCAACATATGAATGTTAATACTAGGAGACAGCTGTTCTGCTTGGAAGTTTTGCTTCACATGGTGGTACTAATAGAAGTTGAGATTGGCGGAATCAAATTGAAACTAGGATGAGATTAAGAGAATGTGTAGGTTTAGGATATTATAAAATTTGACGGTTTCCGTCTATTATGTATGATGGTGACACTTTGAATTTCATGAGGGTAGTCATGTGTATGTGGAAAATTTACTATGAGGTTATGTGTTTGTGGGCAATTCAGAGCGGTAGTTATGTACAAATTACCCTGACATGCTGTTTATTTGTATCTTTTTGCAATAAACCTTACTTTATCTCATATTATTCATAATTTATACCTTCTTGCTAATGGCTAAGGAACTATAGGTTCTAGGATGGTGAAACGTAAGTGCATAACACGTGTTACCTCCAATGAAAAGCCAACTCAGCATGAGGTCAAAACACCAGAACAACCTCAGATTATGCACCAATCACGTCCTCACACACGTTCTCAAACCAAGCCTTTGAAGGACCCTGAGCTCCAATCAAAGCCAGTGACGGACTCTCACGAGCAACAAGGAGTCCCTAAAGAACAAAGGCAAGATGCTTTAGTAGAGCGACATCAGAGCGCTAAGCCCCTAGGCCACAGAACTCCCCGCCCAGCAACTATCTCATGTATAATTCTTTTCAATAATTTCATTTATTTCTTAATTTTCGTCAACTATTCTCTTGCTTTTAATTTTTGAAATGTAATGATTTTGTTTGTAGATGAAGAGTTTTGTGACGGCGTGCACAGTTATGTAGAGGCCCAACATGGAGCTTCAACAGAACCACAACAAGAATCCCCGGAAAATCTACAAGTAGTCCCAATGGATCTAGAACAAACTCCCCAAGATCTACAAGTTATAATCAAATCCAATGGAAGTTCATCAAAAGTTACCATCTTGGGTATGGCTTTTCTTCTTGTTCCTCGTTTGAGATAACGGGTTCTTGATTTAGTTCTTGACAAAGTAGAGTCTATCAATTCAATGAACAGGTCCTACAGGAGAGAGCAAGAGTACTCGATCTTTCACTAAACTGAGTCACATCTGGAATTTACCTGAAGGCTATCGAGTTGGTGTTGAGTTCAATAGCGATTTTCAGCCTATGAATCATGAGGGAGGGTTGCTGAAGAGGTTCTTGGGAGCTGCTTTGAGAAAACCCGATTTAATACCCATTAACTTCAAAACTTGGCGTAAAGTGCCTCTTACGTATAAAGAAAAGTTATGGGATATTATAAAGGTATTCAAATAAATTTTGTAATCGAATTGAATCAGCTAATTTTATATTGTAATCCACATTGATGAAACATTTGGTTGCAGGCAAAGTTTGAAATCCCCGTAGCTCAAGAAAGAGAAATCAAGAAGATACTCTTACAGAAGGTGGGATATATGTGGAGAGGTCATAAGTGCAACTTAAAGTCTCGGTACTTCGATGAGGATAAATCTATGGAGGAAGTGATTGCAAATGTACCGCCTAGAGTTGATCGAGAACAGTGGGCGAGCCTTGTCGCACTTTGGCATACAAAGGACATGAAGGTAAGCCTTGTGAATAATGATTTCTTATTTTCTTGGTCAAAAGGTTTGCTTAAATTCATGATTAGTTGCGTCTTTTGATTGTAGAGTCTTAGTGAAGCGAACAAAGCTATATGTAAAAAGCAAAGGATACGCGACACCAGTGGGACGAAGAGTAATGCTGAAGTAGCTGAAGAAATGGTAACATAAATGTTTCTCGAACCCGCAACAATTTTTTTGAAATACTTTCTGAATTTACTTTCTAAAGATGACAATGAAATGTATGATTGTAGAAGGAGAAAGATGATGTGGCACCGACTCTGGCTGAACTTTTTATATCGACTCGTAAGCGGAAAGATGGGACTGCCCAAAACAAAGGCTCCGCCAAAAAAATTGTATGTGAAGTAGGGCTCGATAGTTTAGTAATTTAATTGCTTAGTTGGATTTGCATGACTATCTTTTGATTGGAGTTGCAGGCAGCTATGGAGAAACTCTTGGCCCGGCATCAAGAAAATTCCGTGAGTTCAGATGATGAGGATGCCAATGGCAGAACTGTAAATAATGCTGATATAAATTCTCTTTCCATGGGAAAGGAGATTGTGGAGGGCAGAAGGAAGGCTCGGAAGGGTAAGAGGAAAGGTAAGGAAGTGATGGATATTACGCCTTCAAGAAAGCAAGCTGATGAGGATAGGAGGCAGGCTCGGGAGGACAGGAAGCAAGCCGAGGAGGAAAGGGGGGAGGCTCGGGAGGGAAGGAAGGAAGCTGAGGAGGATAGGAGGCAGGCTCGGGAGGACAGGAAGCAAGCCGAGGAGGAGAGGAAGAAGGTAGAAGAGGACCGCAAGAAATCTGAAGAGGAAATAAGGTTTTTGAAGGAGAGACTTGCATGGATGGAGAGCCTAGTGAGCAGGCTATTGCCAGTGACGGACGCTACAACAGTTCCTTCGGAGGTAATGGTTAACAAACCCGTCTATTCTATGTGATCTCATTACTGTCTTGGGTATATAGTTTTTTGTTACGCTGAATTGTGGTTTCTCATTTTTCTTTCTGATAGGTTCCACGCCTCAAGAGTGATCCGAGTAATCGAGGGCGTATGTACTCAGCAACGTCAAGTCATGCTCACGAGCATGACTCTCCCGACCAAGGTAAATCCGTCAATCCCTCAAGATTTTATTCATATTTTATAAACATGTAGAGTTTCGGTCGTAATCGAATCTTCTTGCATTCTTACTCGTAGATTTGAGTTGATACAATGGAGGGAAGGCAAGAACAAACTATGCTATGCGCGTTATGACTCGTTACATCGATGTATCTGTAATGTACGATCTAGATTTAGACATCTTAATTAGTCGATATTATTTTGATAAGAAGTGCTGGCCTTCGGCCAAAGCAAGAACATTCTTTCGAGTATTGATGACGTTTGTTGTAGCCGGCGATGAAAGCGAGTCTCATGTCGTCCCACGTTAGAGTCAGTCAATGGAGGCATGTTAATTCATATTAGTTTTAATTTAGTGACGGCTTTCGAGTTGACGAAAAGCTTGGCACTATGACGAAAAGCTTGGCACTATCCTCCCCAGGACTCATTCAAGGTTGGCCGTAAAAAAAAAAACATTAAGGCCTCACCTTAAAGTTTACAAAAACTCTGACCAGGTTCTTCCTCTGATGTTCGATGATTCCAAGTCGAAGGACGCGTGATCGAGCTTTGGATTCGCCGGCACGTTTCTATATATAAGCCCACCTTCACTTCATTGCCTCATTTTCATAGAGAAAGCAAAGCAAAAGCCATGACTACGATTTCGCTGAGCCCGAGCATGGTGTCTTGCAAGCCATTGATGTCTCGGTCGTTGTCCTTCAAGCTACAACGACCGGTTTTCTCGTGCAGGGTCAGGGCAAGAGCAGCTGACTCGACCGCTGCTGCACGAAGCGTTGCAACCTGTAGCGACTACTACCAGGTTCTTGCCCTGACGCCGGACGCTGTAGGCCCTCTTGAGGTCAAGAGGGCCTACAGGTCCATGGCGCGCAAGTACCATCCTGACGCGTGCCACGATCCTTCCCTGAAGGAAGAATCGACCAGGATGTTTTTGCAACTGCACAAGGCCTATGAGACCCTGTCAGACCCGATTCTAAGAGAAGAGTACGATTATAGATTAAGTTCGGGAAGCTGTGGGCCGGTTCTGAGAAGAAGCAAGAGTAGCAACCGGTTTTCGAGGAGAAGGTGGGAGGAACAAATTGTTGAGCTCCACAAAAGGTCCAAACAAGGGAAGGGACATAAAGAAGGGTCATGGGGAAGTAGAATGAGGGCTCGAAATGTGGAGTGATTGGTCTTTTAATTTAATATCGTTCCTTGATTTTGTGTTCTTGAAGATGATTAATTTGATTGTTTCTTGATTTTAATTGTTTGTATATTGTTAATGAAGCAAGTAATATTCAGAAATGGAATAAACATTATTTTTCTTGTTTGATTACATATCAAAACACTCGATCTCATCGTTCAGGTCAAGATTTAATTGAACCGATCTTTGCGTGCACTTCTACTTCAAACTTCATGGCTAGAAGGAATAGAACAATCATTTCGCGTGTTTCTGATAATTTTCTGATATCGGGCTATTATAAAAACATTATTGGATCAAATTTTTCGATACCAAACTATCATTTAACGAACGAAAGACATACATGGTACCTTACAAACCATTGATGTGCTCGTTATTGCAGGCCCTTTTGAGGTCAAGAGGACCTACTGGTTCATGGAGTGTAGGTACCACTTTGATGCTTGTTACGATCCTTCCTCGAAATGGACCCGATCTTCAAAAAGATATTTTGAATATCTTTATAATAATGTCATCTGATATCTATAGTTGTTCGTTTGTTTTCAATTTTTTTATATCTGTGATGTATAGTTTAGTTTAGTATGATTGTTAAGTAACACGTGAGTCATACTCCTTTAATATCGATTGTTAGAATTATTATTCTCATTAAATCTGGAGTCTATGATAATATTATCTTATACATTTAATAGTTGATCCGCATATTTTTATGATATATATAATATGGGATAATTTTTCTAAAATAAATAATATGGGAAGAAGATAGAGACCAACGTGAGGAGAACAGCTTGAATGAGGGTGGCAGCATGCCAGAGGAATAAGCTAAAATCTGAAAAAAAAATCTATGAACATAGATACAAAATAGGACCATGTGGTGGCAACAAGATAAATAAATAAAACAGCAGCCAAAAGTGACCATAAAAAAAAATTCTCTTGTCGAATAGAAAATAACACCCGAAAATATACAAATAACAATTTTTATACCCCAAAACACATAGAAAATATCTCAATATATATAACTGTAAATAAATCAAGAGAAAACTACAAAAACTAACGGTAAACTAACTTCCCTTTTCAAAAAGTAACGGTGTTCTTAGATCGTCAGTAAAAACCAACGGTGAACTAATTTTCTGTCTGCAAACTGACAGAAACCGTTAGTTTTTTAATGAAATGACCCCCTGATTTAAGGGTAGGGTTTTAGGGTTTGTTTTGGGGGAGATGGTAGTTTTAGGGTTCATATTTGGGGAGAGAGTAGTGTAGGGTTCGCTATTTAGGGTTTGAATAGTTTAGGGTTTACTTTCGGGGAGGGGTATTTTCGGTATTTCCAAAAAAAATGTCTGAAAACTGTCAAATTTAACGGATTGCAAACGGAAAAATTCTTCACCAATACATTTTACTGACATCCTACGATGATCAATACTTTTTGTACATATTAGTTTCGACACCGTTATAAAATGAACTTATCCCATGAATCAAATACTAACAGTTATTATGATTTGATCCCAGGTGTCAAGAAAAGTTACTCCCTTACGTGCTGGGTTAGTCTTAATGAAATTTTATACCTATTCTAGTTTAAGAGATCATCAAAAATGGTGCAAAAAGAAAGAAATAAATCATGAAGTAAATGCACATATAATACTTTAAAAAGCAAACAAAAATCAAATTGTACAAAGCCATCCCCAGAAGGGAAATAAGAAAAAAAAATGTCTAACTTCTCTCAAACTTCAACATACTGTATTCAATAATTTGCATCTTTTTGTAGCTTTCAGACACCAGATCCAATCACTGCATTTATCAAATAAAAAACAAAAGATAAGGAACCACTTGCCACAAAATATTGGAAAAGAATAAGAAAGTATATATATATATAATACATCCAATCAAAACTAGATATTTCCTAAGTTAAATGATAATAATATCTTATTTGGTTAGATGTATTTTCCATTAAAACTAATCTCTTTCTGTTGCGACGGTATTGTCCGTCTAATAAAATCGTTCTTGTTTTAAAAAAAGAAAAGAACTAATAAATTAGTGTCATGTCATATTCAAATATATGTATGTCTTGATCACTTGAGTCAAGATTAGCACTAAAATGAAAAACAAAATTGAACCATCTATTTTTTAATTTATTGCATAGTTGGTGAAAACATATTTATATTTTAGAATTAAGCTTCGACTGATAAAAACTCTCGAGACCGATAAAAACTCTCGAGACTGAAGATGGGACCAATTCAAATCTATATATTTATATTTTCTTGCAAACCAAACAAGTCTTGATTCAGATGGATCAGATCACAAAAAATTGTTTAGTTGAAAACTGCACCAAAACGACGAAGTAAGTATCAGTGGTTCATAAATTAGTAGAAAGAATAGAGACTACCTTTCTCTTTTATGTGAATAATTGCTTAATAGATTGTCCATCAATATATATATCTAAGTTGATGCAAATGTGACAGAAATTTGGAGAGAACAACATAAGAAAATTGAGGTTTTTGTCTGAAGTGAAATAGATTTAGTTTTTGTACTATTTATGTGAAGAAAATAGACTAAGAGGGCCAAAGAGAGATAGGGAGGTCAAGCAAGGCCAATATGGAAGAACCAAAACTGAGCAATCTTGAATCACCACTCATAGTTCCAATCAAAACCCATGAAAGCTATGAGCTTGAGATTATTGATTCGAGAAATGGGTTCGAGAAAGATGAGATCTTTGCGGAGGTGAAGAAGCAGCTATGGTTGGCTGGTCCTCTCATGACTGTGAATCTCTTGGTGAACTGTCTTCAAGTCATCTCTGTGATGTATGTGGGTCACCTTGGAGAGCTTGCTCTTGCTGGTGCTTCCATGGCCACTTCCTTCGCCTCTGTCACCGGCTTCAGCTTGCTGGTAAGCTCCATTTCTTAATTCTTACATTTAGTTTGTAAATCCAGGAAATGGGTTTTGGTTATTAAACCTTAAAGTTCATGTTTTTGCTAGAAAGTTTGAATCTTGGCCTTGTCTTAGGTTGTGAAGTGCTCTGATACCATGTAGTAAATTTTGATTGGACAGATTGGAATGGCGAGTGCATTGGACACGTTCTGTGGCCAATCCTACGGAGCAAAGCAGTACCATATGCTTGGGATACACTTGCAAAGAGCCATGATTGTGCTTCTACTTGTGTGCATTCCCTTAGCAATAGTATGGGCCAACACAGGGCACATCCTTGTCTTTTTAGGACAAGATCCTGAAATCTCAGCTGAGGCAGGGCTCTACGCTCGATACATGATTCCTAGTATCTTTGCTTACGCGCTCTTCCCGTCCCACGCCCGGTTCTTACAGGCCCCAAACA